>CATQJF010000034.1:0-254443 GCA_958299015.1 Tetanocera ferruginea | reverse complement strand
CACGCGGCGTTGCCCCGGAAAAGCCATAGGCCTGATAAAGCAGATCCAAAATAGGAGCAATAACGATCGATCCGACGATACAACCAATCAGTAACGCTATCTCTTGACTACGGGGCGTAGCGTTAACCAAATAGCCGGTTTTTAAATCCTGCAGATTATCGTTGGCAATCGTCGCAATGGCCAATACGACGCTGGTGGTAAAGATAGCCAGAGCGATAGCAAAATTAGTGCCCTGCGCCGTGTCTAACGTTCCGTTAATACCGCAAATAAACAACAGCAAAAGCGAAATAACAATAATCGCAATAATGCCGATTCCGGATATGGGGCTTGCTGACGATCCCACAAGGCCGGCCATATAGCCACAGGCTGCTGCGACCAAAAAACCCATAATGAAAGCGGCAATCACGCAGCTAAAAACAAGCGTCCACGCAATGCCTGGCGATAAACCACTGTCGGCCACAAAACGATAAAACGTGCCGATGAGCACCACAAACGTTATTCCGCCGATTGCAACAATCGCTTTAGGCGACAGATCGCGCTCCGTTCGAGGAATGCTGCCGCTGATCTTATCCTTGCCAAGCATAGCGAAGGAATTTTTTACCCCCTCCACAATTGGCTTAATCAGCGTAAGTAAAGTCCAAATGGCCGCAATGGCTAATGCTCCCGCCCCAATAAAGCGCACTTTTGATTGCCACACCTCTGTAGCAAATTTCTCGATGCCAACGCCGTCAGGAATAGGCATCGCTGCGGTTAAAATAGGAATTGCTACCCCCCACGCAATCAGCATACCGAGAATAATGGCGACTCCGGCCGAAATGCCAATTAGATAACCGGCGCTCATCAGCGCTAACGAAAAGCCCATGGGCAGCTGAAAAATAGCTTTACCGTGAGTGAGCCAAAAGCTCGCGCCGTCGGATAAAATGCGCAGGCCATTGGTCATAAAGCTGATTACTGCGGCAACCGTACTGCCAAAAACGATATCGCGAAAACCGCCGCGATCTCTGGAAGATACGTTACCCTTGCCAGTCTCAAAAACGTCATCGCCAATATCACTTTGGCTGCCGGCTTTTAAAATTTCTGCGGCCGCCACGCCTTCAGGATAGGGAAGGCGGCTTTTCACCACCATCGCATGGCGTAATGGGATTGAGAAAACTACGCCAAGCATCCCGCCCGAAGAGCAAATCAGCATAGTTTGCCAAAAAGAGAAGTTCTGCCAGTAGCCAATCATCAATAGGCCGGGAATAATAAAGATAATTGAGGATAGGGTTCCCGCTGCGGAGGCTTGAGATTGCACCATGTTATTTTCTAAAATCGTTGAGTCTTTAAATAGGCGCAGTACCGCCATTGAAATGACTGCGGCAGGGATGGCTGATGAAAAAGTTAGCCCTACTTTTAATCCTAGATAAACGTTTGATGCGGTGAACACCACTGTGATTAGCACACCGATAATAATGCCTCTCAAAGTGAGCTCTTTTAAATTGGCCGGGGCCATATTGTTAGCCATAGTTTCATTACGCCAGTTATATGTCGTTATAAGAAGGTCATATGAAAAAGTATTGGATGTAAGTCAGGATATATCAAGTCAGTGGCTAAAAAGATCGGAGTAAAAACGCATTGGCGACAAGGCTTAATCTCACCTGAGCCACATGTGACTATTTAAACGCCGCCGTCACCGCTACTGCGGCGACGGCTAGGGCAAACTCAGTTAACCGACCTTAACTCATCACGACCAATCAAAAGCGGGCGATTAGGCTTTTCACGTAGTCGATAACAAATAGCTGGCAGTCTGCCGCCGTCTCTGGCGAAAAGGATTGGTTATGCAGATCGCTATTAGAGACTATCCGAATGCCAATAAAAGGCACTTTATAGGCTTGAGCAACGAGGGCCGCCGCTGCGGTTTCCATCTCTTCAACCGACGTTTGATAGGTACCGTGAAGCCAATTTATGCGATCGACCTCGCGATTCCACTCATCAGCAGAGCCAATGATGCCTTTAACAACGTCTCCTTTAGTGTAAAGCTTGCTTATGGCTAACGCGCTGTGTAACAGCGTTTTATCGGCCAAAAATGCCGTATGCTCCACTAACTGGCCCTTTTCACGCAGCCGCATCACCACGTCAAAATTCTTCCACTTGGTCGGATGAATACCCTTGCCTCTCTCGGTGAACTCAACTTGATACGCCCCCATATTAAAGCTGCGCTCGCCGATGACAATATCGCCACGATGCAGTGCTGGGTCATGACCGCCGGCGGTGCCCTGATTAATAATTAAGCGTGGTTTGAAGCGCTCAATGGCAATGGTAGTGGCGGCGGAGGCGTTGGCTAAGCCAATTTCGGTTCTGGAAACAATCACGGGATAGCGGTCAATTTCACCGGCCCAGAAAGTCCATGAGCCAATCGTTATTTCTCGTTTTTTATCTAGCGAGGCCACTAAACGATCGGTTTCAATGTCCATAGCACCCTGTATTAAAACTGGCGCTTGTTCAGCAAAGCAAAAAGCGCTTAATAGGCTATAGACAATAAAAAATAGGGATTTAAACGTGGACATGGTTAACTCGTTGATTCATGCCAAAGGGCCGATTAACATAATTTACGCAAACGGTTTCGTCAATAACTTTATCCAAAGCGGCGTTCTAAGAGAAAACCCGCCTAAGTAAGCCCGACTATGATGATAGCCGCGCTGGAGCGTCAACCTTGGTAACGATAGCCTAAGCCATGTACTGTCTTAATCAACGCTGGATTCAACGGATCGAGCTCAATTATCTTTCTCAGCTTAGAGATATGCTGATCGAGCGTTCGACTGTTGGGTAAGTGATCGTAGCCCCAGGCAAAATCAAACAGCATCTCTCGCGTCACCACTCTATTTTTATTATGGTAAAGGCACTGTAAAATTTTAAGTTCACGTAAAGAGAGTTCTAAGCGCCGATCTTGCCTAACCGCACAAAGTTCATCTGAATAGACGATGATGTCACCGAACGGAAAACGCACCTGCGCCTCTTCCAGACCTGTCCTTAAACAGCGGCGGGCAACGCTCTTTATTCGCGCCCTTATCTCATGAATACCAAAGGGTTTGCTAATATAGTCGTCGGCGCCCAGCTCCAAGCCCACCACGCGATCGATCTCTTCATCCTTGGCCGAAAGGAAAATAATGGGGGTCTGTTCATCAACTTTTCTAATCTCTCTACAGACTGAGTACCCATCTAGCTCGGGCATCATAATATCCAGTATGATAAAGTCAGGCTTAGACAGTTGATAGTGCTGTAGCGCTACGGCGCCGTTTTCAGCCACGTCGGTTTGGTAGCCTTCACGGGATAGGATATCCGCTAAACCATTGCGAATATTAATATCGTCTTCTGCAATCAGAATTTTCATAGATACTCTTCCTTTGTTAAGCGTTTACGTGATTCTGCTTTGATGGGCCGGGCGGTAAATAAGGCAACTTCAGGGTAAAGCGAACGCCGGGTGACACATTTTCAACAAGAATGTCTGCACTTAAGCTTTGGGCCAATTGCGCTGCGATGGTTAGGCCAATGCCGGTGCCGGAAACGCCCTCGGTAATAGTTGACTTAACGCGATAGAAAGGCTGAAAGATTGATTTTAACTCTTTTTGCGCAATGCCATTGCCGTAATCACGAACGTGAATAAAGGCCATTTGTTCAACGTCATCACACTCAACGATTAAATCCGTTTGTTTACCTTCGGCCGCATACTTTTCCGCATTGCTTAAAAAATTACTGATAATTTGCGTTATGCGATCGCCATCGGATTCAACGATTGCCCTCTGTTTTATAACTCGATTAATGTTGATTCCCTTCGCCTCGAATGCGGGAATAAAGGTTAGTGCGACGTTACTGACCAGCTCGCTTAGATCGACAGATTTACTATGAACCTTAGAGGCTTTGGTAAAGCTTAAAATATTCTGAATTAGCCGTGCTAACCGTTGGCTTTCACTAGTGATTACATCTAAATAATGTACCGTTTGGCTATCGGCGTCCTGCTCAAGCTGCTCCTCTCTTAACATTTCAGCATAAAGCGTTATGTTAGTTAAGGGCGTTTTTAACTCATGAGAGACCTGACCAACAAAGTTCACCTGCTGCCGGGCTAATCGTGCCGTTTGGGTATATTCCTGATACAGGCGAAACATCACTAAGCCAATTGCAGCAATCAGCAGTGAAACCAGCAGTCCGCCCCATAAGTAGATAAACCCATTATCCGCTTTTGTAGCGTAATAGCTAATTTGCCAGTGGGCAAGCGGATAGGGTAAGCGTTGAGCATCAACGGGCTTTAGCCCCTCAACAGACGCGGCGCCAACGCTCTGATAAAGTAGCCTATCGCTGTCAGTAACGGTCACGGCGTCGGGTGAAAAATCAACGTCGAGGGTATTAATAATATCGGCAATAAGTTTAATGTAGGAGACTTTGAATCCAATTATTTTCTCCTCTTTCATAATCCAATAGAGAAAAGTCGGATCGGGAGCCTCATTAGTAATAAACCAGCCTGATTTAGGCATAGCCTGCTCACCAATAAAAGCGTGGCTATAGAGTAAAGTAGAGTCATTAACAATAGGGGCAATGGCCTGAATCCAGGCCCGATCTTTTTGCGATAGCGCTTTACGTTCATCCGGATACGCTAGCCGACTTTTGTCCATAATAAACACCGCGTCAATATCGCTATCTTTGGCCGTTAACTCCTGCAGCGTCTTTTCATCAAGCGGAATAAATTCCGCTATTGAGTGAATTCTTACCTCTTTTTGACTGAGTATATCAACAATCGTCGCCTGAATTTGTGACAATCGACTTTGCGCCAACGTTTGTTGCTGATAATGGCGCAATAGAGCCTCATGCTCAATGGTGCGAACCCCTAAGTAGGCAATAAATCCCGATAGCAAAAGAGTTGCAATCGTAAATAGAATGACGCTGTTAGGGGATTTTTTCATAGAGTTCCATTTTAGAATTCAAGTCAGGGCGCTATAGCTTAACTCCTGACTTGAATAATCTAAACGCAATTTTAGGGTTTTACCTTATTTTTGCTGTTTCTTCACGCTGTAGTTCTTCTCTGCTAATGCTTTACGCGAGTAATCTTTGTTCTCATTCACCATAATCTCGGCCAGCTCTCTGTTCTGTGTGGCACTCGCCATGGCTTTGCTTCTGGCCGGCGCGCTGGTTAAAGGCAGTTGTGATAGGCGCTCGGCATTATTTTTTATAATAACCTTGGCGTCCTCGATTTTACCCTGATCCATTAGCGCAATCGCATGATCGTTAGCAATGGCCGCAATCTGAATTTCAGAATCGACTAGCACATCTTCCACCACCGCTTTCTTAACTTCATTAGTCGACTGGGTATAGCTAACGTTAACCTCGTCAGTTAGCTTATCGTTTGCTTTCGTTTTCAAATTGTTGTAGGTGACAACCGCCTTTGCCAGGGTTTTAGTCTGACCATGAGCGCCCTTAGCGGGGATCACTTCTAACAGAATATACTTTTCCTGCTCGGAATAGAGCTGATTCATTTTAACCTTAACCACATTGCCAGAGATATCGCCATCGCGGCCTAGTAGGCGAACCGGCTTAACGTCCTCGGAAGTCGTGATAGTGACCACAACATCCTGGGCAACAACCGACATGACGTCTTTAAACTCTTTTGCGAAGGCCTTTTCCAAATCTACAGAATTGGCGACAAAGGCATGATTACCATCGCTATAGCCGGCAATGGCGGTCATCAAATCCTCGTTATAGCTCTCACCTAAGCCAATAGTCGTAATTGCAATGCCTTTCTTAGCGGCAACTCTCGCTAACTCAGAAAGTTCGCTAACGGAGGTTGGCCCAATGTTTGCCTGCCCATCGGAAAGGAGAATAATGCGATTAACCTTCTCTTTATCTAAGCCTTTATCAACCTGACTAATCCCTTTGCTTACGCCGGCAAAGAGGGCCGTCGTTCCCTTAGGATGAATGTGCTGCTTGATTTTTTTAATGAGGGCGTCTTTATTGATAACCTTGGTTGCTGGAATAACAACCTCAACATTACTATCGTACGCAACAACCGACAGGGTATCTTCAGCGTTTAGCATATTTATGGCTAAAATGGCCGCTTCGCGGGCTTTCTCAATGCGATCGCCGCTCATAGAGGTGGAGCGATCGATAACTAACGCTAAATTGATTGGGCTACGCTTTGCGCTTTCTAGCGCAAATCCGGTGAGGGATATTTTTAAGTAATTTTTGTCCTGGCTCTTCGCTAAAACAACCGGCGAAGCGAGCTCTGCCTTAACGGCGACTCGCTCTGACGGAGCCTCCGGCAACGTTGCCATTGCGCTACTCGCAATGATTAATCCGCATAACAGCGAAGAGATAGACGAAATAAATGATTTAACTTTCATAGCAGCATCCTGAGTGATTGAGTTAAGAGTATTATTCATTTATTTCCCTTAAGGTTGTCAGTTATTGGTATTTTATTGTAAAACGTTTGTAAAAGTTCGGTGCACCGCTGAGGTTTGCTTAAGTGCGAAAATAACCAACTGACTAGACTTCTTCAGGCTGATAGGCCATCTAGTTAGCCAATCAGCCAATAATTGGCACAGTGATTATCGCTTTATAATGAGGCATGCTGAAGCACCTTAACATAAACGCGAAGCTATCAATATAGCCCATTCGAACGCTTAAGGCTTTTACCTGACTCGGCCGAATTCTCATCGAGGGTGATTGACTGGCGCTATGCCACTGAACGCAGGGTTAGACAGCCATGGTTAAGCCAACCGACCCGTCAGCACTCGTGTATTGTTTAAATAGGTGACCGATATCCGATAATCTTCCGCTCTCCTCGCCTAAAATAGGCGCTATCAACGGCATGAGTCAAGCTAATGAAATCAATAACTCACTCTGTCAGAGTCGCTAATTTTAACGTTGACATAAAGGAGTCACTATGATCACTACCGCAATTTTTCCAGGTCGCTACGTACAGGGAGCAGATGCCATTGAACAATGCCTAGGCGACGAACTGGCGAGGCTTGGCAAAAAAGCCTTGCTGCTAGAGAGTCCTTCGGCTCAGCGTAATCTGGGTGCGGCAATAGGGCGGTCTTTAATGGGTAAGATAGACTATCGGGTCGAACTCTTTAACCGTGAATGCTCTGACGAAGAGATTGAGCGTATATCCCAAAGCGCGGCGTTAAGCAATATCGACGTTGTGGTTGGCATCGGCGGTGGAAAGGCGATTGACACGGCAAAGGCCGTCGCAGCTATACTAAAGTGCCCGTCCGCGGTGGTTCCAACCTTAGCCTCAACGGATGCGCCCTGCAGTGCACTCTCGGTTATCTATACCGAATCAGGGGCATTTAAGCGTTATTTTTTGCTGCCGCGCAATCCCGATCTGGTGTTGGTTGACTCTAAGGTTATTGCCGAAGCACCCTCACGCTTCTTAATTGCCGGTATGGGTGACGCGTTAGCCACTAGCTTTGAGGCACAGGACTGCCGCATAAAGGGCGCGGCGAACATGACGGGCCACCCAGGACCAATGTCAGCCCATTCGCTGGCGAGCTTCTGCTATGACGTTTTACAACGTTATGGCGTGTTAGCGAAAAGTGCCTGCGAGCAAAAAAAGGTGACGCCCGCACTGGAACACGTCATAGAGGCAAATACCCTACTGTCAGGATTAGGCTTTGAAAGCGGCGGCCTAGCGGCGGCCCACGCAATTCATAACGGCTTAACGGTCTTGCCAGAAACGCATGAATATTGGCACGGCGAAAAAGTCGCTTTTGGTACGTTAGCCATGCTGATGCTGACCGATCGCGATCCGGGTTTGATAGATGAAGTTTACCGTTTTTGCGAATCCGTGGGGTTACCGACAACGCTTGCCGATATTGGCCTTGGCCAAGTTGAAGATAGCCTGCTGATGAAAGTGGCTGAGGCTTCATGCAGTGAAGGCGAGACTATCCATAATGAACCTTACGAAGTCACGTCTTATAACGTTCTTGCTGCATTAAGGGCTGCGGATGCTGAAGGCCAGCGTCGAAAAGCCGTGTGTTATTGTTAACCTCATTTGCCGGAGAAAGCCTCTCCGGCTTCTTTTTATACTCTGACAAAAATTTAAGATGATAGTTATTATTCAGCATCAAGTGCAGCACCATTGCTGTCATTGTCACTGATGCACCACGTATTACACTGAAAGCAGAGCCGAGGGATAATGGCTTTGGTTTGGCTAACGCCATGAAATCACCTTGAATTTAACCGGAGAAAATTCTCCTCGATCCGATGATGATATTTTATAAATAGCCAGATATCACCTGTCATCGCTATAACTTATCTACTCAGCAATAATAGAAATAGAGAGCGCTATATCAATACGATGGGACGCTTGCAATAATTTTACTTCTTGATTGACTTTATATAAACATTGCTAATGTAATCGGCTCTAATGCGCTTTAGAGCGACGCACAATATTAATAATAATATCTAACTGTCGCCTTGCTTCATCTAAACGGCCTTGCTTACGCAATAGCTGATAAAAGTGAAATCGCGCTTCCGGCGCCCGCATAATAATTGATTAAAACCAGATACTCATCTTCTGCTTTAATTAAATTACCCTTTCCACTAAGGCTTTGGCATAGCGTAAATGCTCATCCTGCGACTGCTAGTTCGAATGAGCCTGCATGACTGCATGTAATGTGTCTTCACCACTGCAGGCATCACCGCTGTTCAGCGGTGCGTGCGCCATCCTAACCATAATATCGGGGTCGGTAGCGAAAATGCCCGTTAATGCCTTCTGATAATGTTCAGCGGCTTCAGGGTATACATTAATTCTAGCCAGATCATCCGCTAAACGAACATGATTTTAGTTGGTATCAACAATTTCTAACTCTTCTTCTGCCGGATATAGCGGTGAGGATCTATTTTGTTATGAGCCTGACGGATAAGACGTTTCCCACCTCTATTGGATAACAGGTCAGGAACCACTATGGCTAAAAAATAGATAATGCACCCTATGTTTGGTAAACTAATGATTAATATATAGCCAATAACGTTCTTGGCCTGTTCTGACAGCGTGGATACCACAGATAATTTGTATTGAGACGAGCAGGATTAATGGCGCTTAGCACGCCCTATTGAGTGGGAAAATTTATTGTTAATCTTATACATAGCAATAGCGAATAATTGGTCTGACAATTAGACTCATTGAAAATATAAGCAGAGAATTGTTGTTATTAATAGAATTTATGAAATTATAAAATAGAAAATACGAACCAATAGACAGCCTAAATTAATCACCTCTAATCTTTCGAGTAATCCATAAACTGTGGATAGATAAATATAGAATCCACCAATGTAAATAATAGCAGTATGGGCAAAACAATCCTGCCTAGATAGATATAAAAAATCCAGCATAACAATGTATTATGCTGGCTTCTGGATTTGCGTGGATCTTAATAAACCTAAAACTACTTTCCGATACAAAAGCTAGAAAAAATTCTCCCCAGCAGATCGTCAGAGGTAAACTCACCGGTAATTTCACTTAAGGCTTGCTGTGCGAGCCTTAGCTCTTCGGCTAAAAGCTCCCCAGCGCGAGCGCTCACTAACTGTTCTAATCCCTGCTCAAGATGAAGAGCCGCCGATTCCAAGGCCTGAAGATGCCTACGCCGAGCTAAAAATCCACCTTCCGTACTGCTGGAAAACCCCATACTGGTTTTCAGGTGCTCTCGTAGGGCGGCAACGCCCTGCCCCGTCCTGGCGGATAGCCGAATAAGTGAGTGACCGTTCACTTCGCTTAGCCCGAGTGACTCACCGGTTAAATCAGCTTTATTGCGCACGACGATAATGGGTAAGGTGCTCGGTAACCGTGCCATAAACTCCGGCCAAATTTGCTCTGGTTCGGTGGCATCAGTCGTTGTACCATCAACCATAAATAAGACGCGATCCGCTTGTTCAATCTCGCTCCATGCGCGCGCTATACCAATGCGCTCCACCTCATCTCCAGCGTCGCGCAGCCCCGCGGTATCAATAATATGCAGCGGCATACCGTCGATGTGAATATGTTCACGCAGCACGTCACGAGTGGTGCCGGCAATATCGGTCACTATGGCAGCATCACGACCCGCTAACGCGTTGAGAAGACTCGATTTACCGGCGTTGGGCCGACCGGCAATGACGACCTTCATCCCTTCGCGCAGTAGGCTCCCCTGTCGAGCCTCTTGACGAACCGTATCTAAATCCACCATGACGGCATTGAGGCGCTCCTCAATATGGCCTTCGGATAAAAAGTCAACCTCTTCATCGGGAAAATCAATTGCAGCCTCAACGTAAACGCGTAGGTTAGTCAGCGCTTCCACTAGGCGGTGAATACGCTGAGAGAAGGCGCCCTGCAGAGAGTTCATCGCCGATCTTGCCGCCTGCTCTGAGCTGGCGTCAATCAAGTCAGCGATGGCTTCAGCCTGGGCTAAATCTAGCTTATCATTAAGGAAAGCACGCTCAGAAAATTCCCCCGGACGCGCAATCCTTACGTGCGGTAAAGCTAAAATACGCTTAAGCAGTAGATCGAGAATAACCGGACCGCCGTGCCCCTGTAGCTCAAGTACGTCTTCCCCAGTAAATGAGTGCGGATTGGGGAAAAACAGCGCTATGCCCCGATCGAGCACGCTGTCATCAACGTCTAAAAACGGCAGATATTCTGCACGGCGCGGTTCAGGGACCTTTCCTAATAGCCGCAGGGCCACCTGACTGGCTTCGCTACCCGAAACGCGAATAATGCCAACGCCACCTCGCCCTGGTGGCGTTGCCTGCGCAACAATAGTCTCAGATAAATACATCATGCAATTACTCTTCTATAAAAATAGATCGCGGCGCATACGCCCCCACTAAAACGACAAGGCGGCCTAATTGACCGCCTTGTTAATGGTTAACGACCCGTGTTGAACGCCGTTATTTTTTCTTCTTTTTGTCGCGAGTATGCAATCCACGCTTCTCTAAACCACGATAGATTAGCTGCTGTTGAATAATCGTTACCAGGTTACTCACTGTATAATACAGTACCAGACCGGCTGGGAACCACAGGAAGAACACCGTAAAGATAACCGGCATAAACATCATTACTTTCTGCTGCGTAGGGTCAGTTACGGTAGTAGGCGACATTTTCTGAATAAGGAACATCGTCCCACCCATCAATAGCGGCAGAATATAGTAAGGATCCTGCGCGGATAAATCCTGTAGCCACAGCATAAACGGCGCATGGCGTAGCTCAACGGATCCCATCAGCATATAGTAGAGCGAAATGAAGATAGGCATCTGAATAATCAGCGGTAGGCACCCACCCAGAGGATTGACCTTTTCTTCTTTATACAGGGCCATCATCTCTTGGCTCATACGCTGTTTATCATCACCAAAGCGTTCGCGCATCTCCTGTAGCTTCGGCTGCAGCAGCTTCATCTTCGCCATTGACGTATACTGCGCCTTGGTTAATGGATACATTAATCCGCGCACGACAAAGGTAATCAGAATGATTGACACGCCCCAGTTACCAACAAAGCTTTGAATCAGCGTAAGCAATTTGAATAGCGGCTGCGACAGAAACCATAACCAGCCGTAATCGACGGTTAAATCAAGATTTGGGGCTAGCTTGGCCATCTCGTCTTGTTGCTCAGGACCAATCCAAAGTTTCGCACTCAGCTGTCCCTTGCCGTTAGCCGGGACCTGCAGCGCTGACCCTCTGAAGGCCATCGTGGCTAAACCGTCACTCTTTTGATAGTTGCTAAAGAATAACGCATCTTGATCTTGATTAGGGATCCAGGCCGTCGCAAAATACTGCTGCAGCATCGCAATCCAGCCGCCTTTAGTATTAACGTCAAGCGGTTTGTCTTCAATATCGCTAAAGCTGTACTTCTTATACTTATCATCAGACGAGGAGAAAGCGCCGCCGCGATAGGTATGTAAACCAAAGCCGCCGCTGCTAACTTCGCGATCTTTAGGCAAGTCGACGGACTGCCTAAGCTGACCGAACAGGGCAAGATCCAACGACCTATCGCTCTTATTATCTACTAAATAAGCAACGTCAATGGCATATTGTCCACGCTTAAGCGTAAAGACTTTTTGATACTCAACGCCGTTAGCGTCGGTATATAACAGAGGAACCTTGAGCTCATCGGCACCGTCGGCTAATTCAAAGCTGTCTTGACTAACCTCAAATTCAGGACGAGACTGATTGGCTGCGTTGTCTGGGCCGTCGGCACCCACTAAACCGCTTCTAACGATATAGGTAAACTCAGGCGAGCTTTCCAATAGGCGAAAAGGTGTTTTAGAGTGTAACGTCTCGTCAAACTTAAGCAGATTGGCCTGCTCAATGTCACCGCCGCTGGTGTTGATCTTTAGCGATAGAACATCTGTTTTTACTGTAACCGTTTTGCCGCGTCCACTGGCTAAATCATTCGCACTGCTGCTAATCGTTGTCTCATGCACTTTTGGTGGCGGCGGATTCTTATAGGCGGTCCACTGCTGCAATAACATGAAAGACATAAACAACCAGGCAATAAACAAAAGGTTGCGTTGAGATCTCATCGTTAGTGTTCTCTATTATTATCGTCAATTTTAGGCGGGACCGGATCATCACCGCCTTTATTTAAAGGATGGCATTTTACTATGCGCCTGAGGGTTAACCAAGTGCCTTTTATCATGCCAAACCGACGTAAAGCTTCTATTCCATACTGGGAACACGTAGGCCTAAACCGGCAGTGAGGTCCCAACATTGGGCTAATGAATAACCGATAACCACTGATTAGCAGTATCAGGAACCTAGCGCCAAGCGACGGTGTCGACGCCATAATTTATCCAAAATCTCCTTCAACGAACGGTTATCAAGTTCAGTGACACCCTGCTTTGCAATCACTATAAAATCCATGGGCGGTAGCGAATGCTGCTGTAGTCGAAAGCTTTCACGAGCCAAGCGTTTTACTCGATTACGTGCGATTGCTCGCTTAGCGTATTTTTTAGCGACGGTAAGACCCATACGCGGGTGACCTAAATGATTTAGGCGGCCTAATATGGTTATTTGAGGTGTGCCAGCCCTTAACGGCTGTTGGAAGACGAATTTAAAATCACTGGGAGTTAACAAACGTAACTCCCTAGTAAAGGCTAGCTTAACCACACGGATGGCTAACTCGCTTAACCAGCGACTGAAAGACGGGCGCGGCCTTTAGCACGGCGACGAGCTAAAACCTGACGACCATTTTTAGTAGCCATACGAGCACGGAAACCGTGTGAGCGATTACGCTTTAATACTGATGGTTGAAAAGTGCGTTTCATGGCGATCTCTACCTAAACTTAAAATAATTTACCGTATCAGTAAATGGCGACCTCGTCGAATATGACGGCGCCAATACGAATATAAAGAGGCGGGATTGTAATAATTGTAATGCCGAGAGTCAATTACCAATATCAAAATCTGCCTACTATTTCTTGACCGCAATGACGTTTTTTTGCTCAACGCGCCGCCTATTTTGGCGAATAATCAACGTGAAGGAGTAAAGCACTTATTGCATGTCGGGCTGCGGATTATACGTATTTCGCTGAAAATAACAATGATCGAGGCCGATCTTTTCGATCTTTCTTTGTGCACGCTGTAGGCTGAAGCACAAATGCCGGGCCAATCCACTTAACTGTAGCGACCTGTGAGAATGTTAACTTATAACACGTTAAAATAGCTCAATATTTACGGCTAATTAACGTTGATGGCGGCTAAAAACCCCTTAAAAAAGGTCAATTAGCGTGCGGCTCTAGGTAAGGTGATAAAAAGTACACTATGCTATCTTATCAACAGATTTCCATCTTTAACGCGCTACAATCGGCCTAAACCGAGATAAATTTGTCTATTTCTGTGGATAACACAAGCTTTTTATCGTTTCTAACGCTATTCTAAGTTATAATCGCCGGCCGAAATAAAAAGGCCATTGGCCCTAATAACTAAAATGCAAGACGGCCTATTTTGTCATAAAATATTAGGTAACAATTTATAAGACCGATTAGCCATGCGTTTAATCGTTTTATTAAGATCACATTAGTAGATGGAGTTTAGCGTGTCACTTCCACTTTGGCAGCAATGTATTGCGCGTTTACAGGATGATTTACCCGCAACTGAATTCAGTATGTGGATCCGTCCCTTACAGGCAGAATTGAGTGATAACACGCTAGCGTTATATGCACCCAATCGGTTTGTTTTAGACTGGGTTAGAGACAAATACTTTAACGCGATTAACGAATTGCTAAATGAATTTAGCCAGAATCACCCCCCCACAATGCGTTTTGAAGTGGGCACGAAACCGGTCACGATAAAACCGCAGGGTGCTCCAACAAGCCCAGTTCAGGCCGAACCGTTACGCCCTAAAAAGTCAGTCGTTCGCCCAAGCTGGGAAGATCAATCCGAGCAGCCGGAGCACTCGTACCGCTCCGGTGTTAATCCAAAACATACGTTTAATAACTTTGTTGAGGGTAAATCCAATCAGCTTGCCCGAGCGGCTGCTAAACAGGTTGCCGATAACCCCGGTGGCGCCTATAATCCGCTCTTTATTTATGGCGGTACGGGCTTAGGCAAAACCCACCTGCTGCAGGCAGTCGGCAACGGTATTATTGAGCATAAGCCTAATGCAAAAGTGGTCTATATGCACTCCGAACGTTTTGTTCAGGATATGGTTAAGGCGCTGCAAAATAATGCCATTGAAGAGTTTAAACGTTATTACCGTTCTGTTGATGCCTTGCTTATTGATGACATTCAGTTTTTCGCCAATAAGGAACGCTCGCAGGAGGAGTTTTTTCACACGTTTAATGCGTTATTAGAAGGCAATCAGCAAATTATCTTAACGTCCGATCGCTATCCTAAAGAGATAAACGGCGTTGAAGATCGTTTGAAATCCCGTTTCGGCTGGGGATTGACTATTGCAATAGAGCCGCCGGAGCTTGAAACTCGCGTCGCTATTTTAATGAAAAAAGCTGACGAAAACAGTATCCGTTTACCGGCGGAAGTCGCATTTTTTATCGCGAAAAGGCTGAGATCCAATGTCCGTGAGTTGGAAGGCGCACTAAATAGGGTTATTGCCAACGCTAACTTTACCGGACGCAGTATTACCATTGATTTTGTTCGTGAAGCCCTACGCGATCTCTTAGCATTACAAGAAAAGCTAGTGACTATCGATAATATCCAAAAGACGGTTGCGGAGTACTACAAAATAAAAGTGGCGGACCTGCTGTCTAAACGCCGCTCTCGCTCAGTCGCTCGCCCTCGACAGATGGCGATGGCCTTGGCAAAAGAGCTGACCAACCATAGCCTGCCCGAAATAGGCGACGCTTTTGGTGGTCGCGATCATACGACGGTGTTACATGCCTGCCGCAAAATTGAACAATTGCGTGAAGAGAGTCATGACATCAAAGAAGATTTTTCCAATTTAATCAGAACATTATCTTCGTAATATTATGAAATTTATTATAGAACGTGAAAAATTACTCAAGCCTTTACAGCAGGTCAGCAGCCCGTTAGGCGGTCGCCCTGCGCTACCTATTCTGGGCAATCTGTTAATTCAGGTTACGCAGGGAAATCTTGCCTTGACCGGCACAGACCTAGAAATGGAAATGGTGATTCGCCTTGATCTGGTTAAGTCTCATGAGCCCGGCTCTATTACCGTTCCTGCGCGAAAGTTTTTAGATATCTGCCGCGGCCTGCCCGACGGCGCTGAAATAATGGTCATTTTAGAAAACGATCGCGTGTTGGTTCGCTCCGGGCGCAGCCGTTTCTCTCTAACCACGCTACCGGCAACGGATTATCCCAATCTTGACGACTGGCAGAGCGAAGTTGAGTTTAAGCTACCGCAGGCTACCCTAAAGCGACTTATTGAAGCCACGCAATTTTCTATGGCTCATCAAGACGTGCGCTACTATTTAAACGGAATGATGTTTGAAACAGAAGGCCAGACGTTACGCACCGTGGCGACAGACGGCCACCGCCTTGCGGTTTGCTCCATGCCCATTGGCGAGGATTTGCCATCGCATTCCGTTATTGTGCCCCGTAAAGGGATTTTAGAACTATCCCGGTTATTAGACGCCAGCGATGCACTAATTAAGCTGCAGATTGGCAGTAATAATATCCGTGCTCACGTGGGTGATATTATCTTCACGTCAAAGCTGGTTGACGGCCGCTTCCCCGATTATCGGCGCGTTCTTCCTAAAAATCCCGACAAAATTCTTGAGGCCGGGTGTGATGAGCTTAAGCAGGCCTTCTCAAGAGCCGCTATTTTATCGAATGAAAAATTCCGCGGCGTGCGCATCTATCTAAGCCAAAATCAGTTAAAAATCACCGCAAATAATCCTGAACAGGAAGAGGCGGAAGAGATTCTTGACGTTCAGTATCAGGGAACCGAGCTGGAGATTGGCTTTAACGTTAGCTATATTCTTGATGTGCTTAACGCACTGAAGTGCGATAGAGTAAAACTATTGCTAACCGACTCCGTGTCCAGCGCACAGGTTGAAGACAGCGCCACTCGCAGCGCAGCCTATGTCGTTATGCCAATGCGGTTGTAGGCGTTGCTGTATTATTGCGCCACTACGCTTTGCCTAAAGCAAGAAATTACAGAGCCTACAGCCAATGGCATTAAAGCGTCTACTTATTCGTAACTTTCGCAATATTGAGTCGGCCGATCTCGATTTGGCGGCGGACTTCAACTTTTTAGTTGGCGTCAACGGCAGCGGAAAAACCAGCGTTCTTGAGGCAATCTATACGTTAGGTCACGGCAGAGCATTTCGGAGTGCTCAAGTGGATAAGGTCGTTCGCCACGGCGAACATGAGCTTATCCTGCACGGGCGCGTTAGCAATAACGATCGCGAAATTAGCCTTGGCATCAGTAAAAACGTCGAAGGCGAAACGAACGTTCGCATTGACGGTATTGATGGGCATAAAATTGCCGATCTTGCCCTTATTATGCCAATTCAGTTAATTACGCCAGAAGGTTTTACCCTGCTCAACGGCGGCCCTAAGTTTCGTCGCGCGTTCTTAGATTGGGGCTGTTTCCATGACGATCCGCTTTTTTTTCAGGCCTGGAGTAACCTAAAGCGCGTATTAAAACAGCGTAACGCTGCCCTGCGTCAGGTAACCCACTATGGTCAAATTCGCCCATGGGATATTGAGCTGGTTCCGTTAGCGCATCAGGTCAGCGAACTTCGGGCCAGTTACGCGCAGGCACTGCAGCAAAACATCGCTGAAACCTGCGCCGCTTTTTTACCCGAATACAGCCTCACATTCTCATTTTCCCGCGGCTGGGACAAAGACCGCGACTACAGTGAACTGCTTGAGCGCCAGTTTGAACGCGATCGCCACTTAACCTATACCTCCTTAGGGCCTCACAAAGCGGACTTTCGAATTCGTGCCAACGGCAGTGCGGTTGAGGATCTTTTATCACGAGGCCAGCTAAAATTATTGATGTGCGCCCTGCGATTAGCACAGGGAGAATACCTAACGTTAAAAAGCGGTCGACGCTGCCTCTATCTCATTGACGATTTTGCCTCAGAGCTTGATGGCCAAAAACGAAAATTACTGGCGGAGCGCTTGAAAGCGACCGGGGCACAGGTTTTTATCAGCGCCATAAACCCAGAGCAAATTACCGACACGATCGGTGAGAATAATAAGATGTTTTATATAGAATGTGGTAAAATAAGCCAACATAAAGAATAACCGATTGTGGTCAACATCCTTAATTAAATAACGTCGTTAAACCGCAAGTAAAATAAGTGAGAAACGTTGATGCCCAACACCTATGACTCCTCGAGTATCAAAGTCCTAAAGGGACTCGATGCGGTGCGTAAGCGCCCCGGTATGTATATTGGCGATACAGATGATGGCACTGGCTTGCACCACATGGTGTTTGAAGTCG
The DNA here is from genome assembly GCA_958299015.1 of Tetanocera ferruginea. Taxonomy (NCBI): domain Eukaryota; kingdom Metazoa; phylum Arthropoda; class Insecta; order Diptera; family Sciomyzidae; genus Tetanocera; species Tetanocera ferruginea. The sequence continues at coordinate 236,567 of CATQJF010000034.1, read as the reverse complement.
TGGATAACGCAATTGATGAATCCCTCGCGGGCTACTGTAAAGATATCGTCGTTATTATTCATGCCGACAACTCCGTTTCCGTGCAGGACGATGGCCGTGGCATACCGACGGGAATCCATCCTGAAGAGGGCGTCTCCGCTGCACAGGTTATCATGACCGTTTTGCATGCGGGCGGTAAATTTGATGATAACTCCTATAAAGTTTCAGGTGGCCTCCACGGCGTTGGCGTTTCCGTTGTTAATGCCCTCTCTGAAAAACTCGAGCTGCACATTCAACGAGACGGTAAAATTCATGAGCAAACCTATCGCCACGGTGAACCACAGCAGCCTTTAGCAACAACGGGGGAAACGGATAAAACCGGCACTCGCGTGCGCTTCTGGCCAAGCCTGGATACCTTTTCAAATAATACCGAATTCGAATATGACATCTTGGCTAAGCGCCTGCGCGAACTCTCCTTTCTTAATTCAGGCGTCTCAATTCGCCTAATTGATAAGCGCGATGGCCGCGAAGATCATTTTCATTATGACGGCGGCATCAAAGCATTCGTTGAGTATCTCAATAAAAATAAAACCCCTATACACCCAACCGTTTTTTATGTTTCAACAGAAAAAGACGGTATCGGCGTAGAAGTCTCCCTGCAGTGGAACGACGGTTTTCAGGAAAACATTTACTGTTTTACCAATAATATTCCACAGCGCGATGGCGGTACTCACTTAGCCGGCTTCCGTGCTGCAATGACCCGAACCTTGAATACCTATATGGATAAAGAGGGCTATAGCAAAAAAGCGAAAATTAGCGCTACCGGCGACGATGCTCGCGAAGGCCTAATTGCTGTAGTATCGGTAAAGGTGCCCGATCCTAAATTCTCTTCACAGACCAAAGACAAGCTCGTCTCTTCGGAGGTAAAAACCGCCGTCGAGTCCGTCATGGCTGAAAAACTGTCGGACTATCTGTTAGAGAATCCGTCGGATGCTAAAATTGTTGTCGGTAAGATTATTGACGCGGCAAGGGCGCGTGAAGCGGCGAGAAAGGCGCGTGAAATGACGCGCCGTAAAGGCGCTCTCGATCTTGGCGGACTGCCCGGCAAACTCGCCGACTGTCAAGAACGCGATCCGGCGCTTTCTGAACTCTATTTAGTGGAAGGTGACTCCGCCGGCGGCTCAGCTAAGCAGGGGCGTAACCGTAAAAATCAGGCTATTTTACCTTTAAAAGGTAAGATCCTTAACGTGGAAAAAGCCCGTTACGATAAGATGCTATCGTCTCAAGAAGTTGCAACCCTTATTACCGCCTTAGGCTGTGGTATCGGACGAGATGAATATAACCCGGATAAATTACGCTATCATAATATCATCATTATGACCGACGCCGACGTCGACGGTTCTCACATTCGAACGCTTCTGTTAACCTTTTTCTATCGCCAGATGCCGGAAATTGTGGAGCGAGGCCATATCTATATTGCTCAGCCGCCTCTTTATAAGGTGAAAAAAGGTAAGCAAGAGCAGTATATAAAAGATGATGAGGCGATGGATCAATATCAAATTGCTCTCGCGCTCGATGGCGCATCGCTGCATGCCAACGCCCATGCCCCAGCAATGGCTGGTGAACCGCTGGAGCGTTTAGTTGCCGAACACTATTCGGTGCAAAAAATCATTAAACGTCTTGAGCGGCGTTACCCGTCAGCCATGTTAAATGAGCTTATCTACCGCCCGACCTTAACCGGTGAACTAATGCAGGATAAAGAGTTCACACACGGTTGGATCACTACGCTCGTTCAGCTTTTGACTGAAAAAGAGGAACACGGCAGTAGCTATAGCGCAGAGGTGCGTTTCAATGACGAACACAATGCCTATGAGCCAGTTTTGCGCGTTCGAACTCACGGTGTAGACACTAACTATGTCATTAGCTATGACTTCGTGAACGGCGCTGAATATCGCCGAATTTGTAAGCTCGGTGAACAGCTGCGTGATTTAATCGAGTCGGACGCCTATATCGCTCGCGGCGAGCGGACGCTGCCCGTATCAAGCTTTGAGCAGGCCATCGACTGGCTAATGAAAGAGTCTCGCCGAGGCCTTTCCGTGCAGCGTTATAAAGGGCTCGGTGAAATGAACCCCGAACAGCTGTGGGAAACAACAATGGATCCGCAAAGCCGCCGCATGCTGCAGGTGACAATTAAAGACGCCATTGCTGCCGATCTGTTATTTACAACGCTAATGGGTGATGCCGTTGAGCCGCGTCGCGCCTTTATTGAAGAGAATGCGTTAAGAGTGACAAATTTGGATTTCTAGAGCGCATTTGGGCAGTAAGAGACCGTAAAAAAAGCCCCCCGGCCATTAACGTAGATTTTATCGTAATGGCAGGGGGGCTTTATGCTATTGAGGCGATAGGTCTACAACGTCGATGGGCACATCCTAGCCGAGGGCTTGGGCCTAATGCGCACTTATTTCTTTGTTAGATAAGTATTTAAGTTTCTATTTGAGCCTATAAAGACTACAATATCACAGAGCGTTCCCCACTTTTGAGTACTTTTAGAGGATATGTTTTATGGCACTACAAGGCTTATTTACCCAGACTGAACCTGCCCGTCGTAAATATGGATTAGCGGTGTTTATTGGAATAATCGCCGGCTTTGTCTCGGCGTGTGTAAAATGGGGTGCAGAAGTTCCGCTGCCGCCGCGCACTTTTTCCGGCGGTCGCGACGAGTTTAACCCTCCCTATCTTGTGCTGCGTGACTATTTAGGCATAGACCCAACCTCTACCGTTTATACGTTTTCAGAGCATATTATTAATCCGGTCATGATCACTCACATTATCTTCTCTTTAGTTTTTGCAATTGGCTACTGTGTCGTCGCCGAACGTTTTCCAAAGGTAAAAATGTGGCAGGGTATTATGGCCGGCCTTATCGTTACCGTTGTTGTTCACGGAATTATGCTGCCGCTGCTCGGCGCAACGCCACCGCTATCAATGCTGCCGGTGGATGAGTATATTTCTGAAATTGTTGGCCATATGGTTTGGTTCTGGGCAATAGAGGTTATCCGCCGCGACCTGCGAAATAGAATAACCCACGAGCCGGATGCCGAAGTTCCATTAAATGCGCCATATCGATAGGCGTTTTGTATAGCGCTTTGCCAACAAAAAATGCCGCCTGCCCCAACGCGGCATTTTTATGTGGTAAAGCATCAAAGATGACTATTGAAAATCATTACCGAAGCTACTCAAAGATAGACGCTCCCCCCAGCACTGCGTTCAAAGTGTCACTTACGTTCACACAACGCCTTACGCAGTTTGAGAAATAATTTTGTTTTCAGTGGCTATCGCTAACGATTCTGACCTCGTCTAGGCATACGCCGGTCCCTGCATTATGAACGTTTAGTTACCAAAATAGTGGCCATACCGTGGGCCAATTCAGCCTATGTATTACAACACCATTTCATAAAGCCGGAACCAAACAAAGCCGGGTAAGTTAAGCTCTAGATCAACCTCGCCTACATAGCAATAGCCCAATTTTTCATAGAGCCTAATTGCGGGTAAGTTAGTTATTGAGGTATCTAATCGGATGGCCTTCATCCCTTGCTGAACCGCATGTCGTTTGGCAAATTCCATCAGCTCAGCCGCAATCCCTCGCTTCATAAATTTAGGGTGGACGGCTAAAGTATGGATGACAAGAATATGGCAATAGTCAACGTCTATAGCCCACTTCGCCAATTGATAAGCATTTTCTGGCCGATGATTAAGAATAACGGCCCCGGCAATGACATCGTCTATTCTGAGTACATAGAGCGTTTGGCTCTCAATTGCCGCAAGCGCCGTTTTACGCGTTGGGTACTCATTTTTTATCCAACCCGGGTAATTTTCTGTCGCGATGAAATAGTCGTTTAAATCGTTATAAAGCGATTCCAGCTCGTCTACATCACTCAGCGTTGCCTGACAAATTGTGGTCATTATCATCTTATCCAATTATAGTGAGTGTGTCTGGTTCTTCGTCTCTCACCGTGACATTTTTCATCATAGCGACGCTAGCCTCAAATATCGCCATGCCCTCTTTAAATTAACGGGTGAATAATAAAAAATTAATTTACCCAAAGTGTTACTATAATACAACGAAGAAACAATGAGTAAACTAAAATGGTTAGGCAAATGACAAAGAAAAAAATTTTCTTCGCTCTTGTGACGATAGCCGTTGTAATAGGCATCATCGCCAGTTATTTTATGTTTAAACCAGAGCAGATTCTATTGCAGGGTGAAGTTGAGTCAAATCGGGTTGATGTTTCCGCACGCGTTCAGGGACGGGTAAGTCAACTGAATTTTGACGTTGGCGATAACGTTAAACAGGGTGATACTTTGTTAACTCTCGTTAGCCCCGCCCTCATGGCGCAGAAGAACACGGCTGAAGCCCAGCTCAATGTCGCTATTGCCAGTCGTAACAATACCTACAGCACTCGTCCTGAAACCATTGCGGCGCAAAACGCCGCCCTTGAAAAAGCCCAGTCCGATCTTAAGCTGGCTAAGCAAAGCTACGATCGCATCCACCAGCTCTCTATGCGAGGGCTTGCATCGAAGCAGAGCTATGACGAGGCCTATAACAGCTATCAGGCCGCGCTTAAGGCGCGCGACGGCGCCAACGCCAATCTTGAGTTAGCGGTCAACGGCAGCAGCCCAGAAGCTAAACACGTTGCCGATTCACAGGTTGAGCAGGCCCGAGCGGCCTTAGCCCAAGTTATTACCGACATTGAAGAGCTTAACGTCACTGCGCCCGTAAGCGGGCAAATTACCGCTAGAGTGGCTGAGTTGGGTCAGCTTTATAATCCGGGCTCGCCCCTTTATTCGATCGTCGATTTAAGCGATATCTGGTTTACCTTTAATATCAGAGAAGACTTCATTGGCACTATTAAAGTGGGCGATACGTTTAACGTGAACGTTCCCGCTTTAAACAATAAAATGCTTGAGGTGCGCATAACGGCATTAAACCCATTAGGGCAGTACGCCAACTGGAAAGCCACTAAAGCAACGGGCGATTTCGACTTAAAAACGTTTGAAATGAGGGCAAAGCCAATAGTGCCCGATTCATATTTACGTCCGGGCATGACGGTAACGGCTATGTGGCAGCCCGGTTCGCGTAATTAAGAGCCATTGTGATGAAAATAGCGACTCAAAAAAACGCTAACGCAATTGCTAAGCTATTTTGGCGCGAGTGCCTGAGCATAAAAAATCGCGCGTCGCAACTCGCGCTCACAATCGTCTATCCCATCGCGGCGGCGCTAATACTCTTCTACTTGTTTCACGCCGGCACCATTACTCAAGTGCCTATAGCCGTCATTGACCGAGACAGCAGTACACTGTCTCGAACCGTTATTCAGCGGCTTGCCGCGGCGCCAGAAATAGTGGTTGCAGAACGTTTTAATGAGCTGCAGGCGGCAAAAAGAGCGATCGTGGAAGAAAAGATATATGCCGCCATTCTGATCCCGCCCAATTTTCAGCAGAACTCCCTTGCCGGCAAAACCCCAGAAATAACCGCATTCTATAATAACCAGTTTATGACCGTTGGCAGCGTACTCAGCTTAAGCATAAGTAACGCAATGAACGGCACGTTGTCTGAAATAAGCCTCTCCCGCTTAACGCAAACGGGAACTCCCTTAATGCTAGCAAAGAGACAGCTACAGCCTATTCCAGTAGACCTCCATCCACTCTTTAACCCGACCCTAAACTATCTTTATACCCTAGTTAACGGACTTTATCCTGCCATATTACAAATTATCATTATGATGGCGTCCGCCAGTAGCCTCTTAAGGGATCGCTACCGCCACAGCGCGTTTAAGCGCCCACTGTCGTTGGCCAATAACAGTATTTTTAACTACGCACTCGGCAAATTTCTACCCTATTTTAGCTACTTCACGCTGGTTTTAGGCTTATTCGATCTAATTTTAGTCAACTATTATAGCCTTCCGGTCAATGGCCATTTTATCCTTTTGTTGCTGGGCACAATGCTGTTTGTATTTACCAGCGTTCTTTATGGCATCCTTTTTGGCTTAATCAACGGCAGCAAATCCCAGGCCTATGGCTCAGTTAGCATCTTTAGCTCCCCCGCTTTCGGCTTTACTGGACTGATCTTCCCTCGTTTATCAATGAATCTGTTTGCCTATATTTGGGCAGCCCTGCTACCCATTACTTGGTACATTGAAATTCGCCTTGACCAGACGTTAAGAGCGCCCAATCTCTATCAATCCCTTAAGCCTTTTGCCGGACTGCTTGTACAGGCCTTTGTTGCCTTAGTCATTATTGGGTTACTGATACGCAAAATGAAGAGGGCAGCATCATGATTAAAACGCTCTTAAACGTCATTTATAATGAGCTAAAAAAAATCATTTCGACTCCCTCAATATTTAGCACTATGGTAGTAGGCATTGTTATTTACTTTATTCTCTACCCTCAGCCCTATTTAAATGAGACTGTGCACAACATTGCCATTGCGGCCATCGATCAGGATCATAGTGCGACAAGCCGAACGTTATTGCGCAACGTCAACGCTACGGACAGCGTAGTTTCTATTAAACACGCCTCAACGATGGATGAAGCTAAAGCCCTACTCAAGGCGCGGGAGGTGTACGGTATCCTCGTTGTTCCCAATAAGTTTGAACAAAAAATATTGGCCGGCAATCCTAGCCCTATCTCATTTTATGCCGACGCCAGTTATATTTTAATTTATAGCACTATCGCTAGGGCGGTCAGCACGGTTGCTCAGGCGATGGGGGCATCCATCTCAGTTCAAAGGCAAATTGCTCAAGGGGTCGATCCCTCCGTTGCTCAGAGCAATAGTTCACCTTTTAATAACCCCGTCATTGCGCTGTTTAATCCGCAGTCCGGTTATGCAACCTATATCATTCCGCCGGCGTTTGTGCTAATTCTCCACCAGACGCTATTAATTGGCGTATTAATCGCTACGTTTAACGGTAGGCATTCGCGATTCGAACGGGCGTTATTGAAAAAAACACCCGGCATTGTGCCCAACTCGCTATTGTTAATGGTTGGCAAGCTGATTAGCTACTTACTGCTCTATAGTATAAATTTTACCGTGTACATGATATTTTCGGCCTATTGGTACGACCTTCCTCGATTAGGTAGCCTATCCGCACTTTTTTCTTTTGGCCTGCCGTTTATTCTTTCCGTCGCTCTGCTGGGCATGTGTGCCTCTTTTCTAGTGAGGCGAATTGATAGCGTGTTTATGCTGGCTATTCCTCCCAGTATTATACTGTTTTTTCTCTCGGGAATTTCTTGGCCAAAGGAGATGATACCTCAGATTCTTGCGCTCTTGTCTAAAGCGATACCGGCGGTCTCAGCAATTCCAGGCTTAGTCGGCATAAACCAAATGGGTGCAACATTAATCGAGGTTGGTCCATACTTTTGGCAATTATGGGGGCTAGCGGCCATCTATGCAGCGCTATACTTAGTCCTGCAATATCGCCACGTAAAGAAAACCCATCGGGCCGATTGATCGTCGTTATGAGTTTAGGACTATGACTGACCCTAAGCTTGCCGTAGGCGCTGGTAATGGGATATTGTCCGCATAGAGGAAGTGAATTGACGCTTTCCTTTCAAGATCTGCGTCAGAAAGCAACACGCCATTTATACTATAGCTTAGGCGTAACTCGGGCAGATTGAAGCCTTTTGCCGATAAGACAATAAAAAAGCCAGACTGTCTATGTCTGGCCTGTTATTCTTACCTATTGTGCGTTAAGAACGCGCCTGAGTTAAAAGGCGTAGCGATAGCCTACATTTATTTGCTTCTTATCAAACTTGTCGCCCACTGAATAATCCGCTTCAATATAGACATTATGCTGTGATTTTATCTGTGCGCTAATGCCAATACCGTTGTCCCACCAGTTACCGTTGAACTTGTATTTTTCATGAATCGTGTCGTTAAACGTATAGCCTGTTTTGCCGTCAAACTCTTTGACATAGCCGGTTTTCAGATAAATATCGATTGGGTTAACCTCATCAACGATACTATAACCAATAATGGCGCTTACGCGACCAATCATCGAATCAAACTCATCAAGGCGCGTTTTTAAACCGTTTGTCGCTTTAACGGTAGCACTATTTTGGTGCGAGTAGGTGAACTGCGCCTGTGGCTCAAGGTAGAAGCCAGAATCGGCCTCCTGTAGGTAAAAACGTTTGCCCGCTTCGACCCCAAGGCTGTAGCCGTGACTATTGCCATTCCCCTGAACGGCAAATCCGCTACCGGTTAGCGTATCAAACTGACTTTTCATATAGACAAGCTTGGCGATGCTATCCACATACCAGCCATTGTCAGCCTTGTAGGTTCCGTATAAGCCTAAATGGTGGCTGGAGGTGGTTCCCTTACCGATATTATAATCAACGTCGGCTTTGGCCGTTCCCATCATCATTCCGACATAAATATCGCGACCTACGTATTTATCAACGCCAATCTGAACGCCATGGTAGTTCATATCAAAGCCGCTTAGTGAGGCGTCTTGAAACGAGCTTAGTTTGCCGCCGTAGCCCCTAATCCACATATCGCCCTCTTTACTCGCGCTGCGGCGTATTTCACCTAAACGCTGCAGTAAAGTCTGATTTTCCACATTACTCAATAGATAGTTGATGTTGAGAAAGTTACTTGAGATATCCGCCGCGTTGGTTTTTTTAGGGCTGTAGGTTAACCACCAGTTTTCATAGCCCGTTCCGTCAGACGTATCGCCACGGCCAAGGCCATAAGCGTAGGCGCCAATGTCAACCGTGCCGCTCGCATTTAGCAATGCAAATTCAGCAACCCCGTCGTCAGTTTCCACCACCTTTAAGCGCTCAGTTCCGTCAGCAATAATGCTGCCATTATCGCCATCATTAATAAAAATTTTATGCTGTCCTTCGGACGTGCCGGTGACCTTAATCAGATCCCCTAAGCTACCGGTAGTGGTGTTTGTTCCTAAAATATCGGTACGCATATGGAATATACCACCGGTTCCGCGCAAATTTTCCATCGTTAAGACAATATTATTTGCGGTAGTCTCGTTGGTTATTACTGAGGACTGATCGGTCAAATAGACTTGTGCACCCTGGGTCAACGCGAGCGTAGTCAGCTCAGAGCTGCTGTCCATCGTCCATTGGCTAGAGGGGCCGTCAATAGCGAGATTCAACGTTGCGTCCGTTCCAGTAAGTTGCGTATTGCCTAAGAAAGCCGATCCGTTTGCCATATTAAGATCGATTTTACCGCCGTTTTCGGCGTTCATGTTGCCGTTGACCGTGTAAATGCCTGAAGTCGGCTGCCCGGAATGTGGGTCATACGACGCAATAGTTGATCCACCGCCCTCGGCATAAAGCGCATATTTAGAAGTACCTTTAGCCGTAATAGAAGCATCCCCCAGCAAATAGATCTGGCTGCCCTTTAGGCCTCCGCCCGTTTGGCCAGCTTCGGCGTAAACACCGTGAGAGCCTGTTCCATTGGCGGTAATTACCGTTGAGCCAAGCTCAATAACGCCGGCTTTATTAGCGTAGACCGCATGGGCGTTAGCACCCAATGTGTTAATGCTGCTGTTATCACCCATAACGACTCTGGCATTGCCTATCGCCGTTGAGCTCGTGTTTCCCGCATAGACACCGTAGCCGGTACCAAACTCATACACTGAACCGAAAAGACTAAATTCAAAATTACTTCCGTCTTCTGACGTGGTTATCGTTGCATTTTTACCGAGGGTAATTAAGTTTTCGCCGGTAGCGTTTGCTGAGGTATTTGCCCTAACCCCCATCCCTCTAGCGTCGATATAGGCGTTATCGCCTACGGTAATTGTGGTATTTTGACTCTCTTTACCTAAATTAATACCGTCGGCCGAATCACCCGTTGTGGTGATAGTCAACTTATCAACAACGATTGAGGTCGTGCCGTTTTTAGTGATAATGCCGTCAGATTTTGCGCCGGTTGTGCTAATGTCGAGATCCTTAAAGGTCATAGGATTGCCGGCGGAGTAAATTCCCCAGCCTTTGAGGCCGGAAATCGTTGCCGTTGTCGAGCTGGTAATAATCACTTTATCATGGGCAGCGGCTGAGGCACCCGCGGTGTTATCACTCCAGATGGTGACCTCTGAACAGTTTAACGTTACACCATCGGACGTACAGGCAGAGAATGCCAGTTGACTGGATAAGGCGAGGGCGAGCCCAACGTGAAGTTGGACTCTATTTTTTTTAAACATAGTTATCATTCCTTTGATATAAATTCACAGCGGCCAAAGTAAATAAGGGTATTAACGACAATTACTTTAGGATGATCAGAAAACTCCGCAAACAAACACGGATCCCTTTCCTTTTATTTTTAGACAGAATAGTGGAATTGAAAATAAATGATACATTTAAATGAATGTCATCGCCGTTAAAGGCATAAAAAATCCCTATAATCAATATTAACCAATTAATTAATATGGGTTTTAAAAAATAAGACTCTAATATTAAAATTGTAATAAAATGCGTCTAAATTGTAACTTACACGGATTAAATCGGTGACTAATGCTTAATTAGTTGGTAAGAATGTTTTTTAATAACCCTATATGTATTCGTTAGATTATCTAATTAAACTATTCATTAATTACCCTAAACATAGCTATTTTCCATTAAGCCTATAGCGTAAATAATGTTATAAATAAATAGTGCATGTCACATTAAGATACTATTATCTTAGTAATCACAAAATGTGATTTTGTGATATTAGTTTGCGTTAAAAGAGTGGTTGCACATCGCCATTTTATTTTGTTATAGCGAGGTTTTTAGACCCCGTTTATCTCTAGCGGATCCGTCGCGAATAGGCTGAAAAGGTCGGTAGAAGGCCAGACCGAATAGGGCCATATAAAAATGTTAATCGCCCATAGCCGAATGCACGGCGGTTAATAGCGGTAGATCACCGAATTGGGATAGTTAAAACGGCCGAAATAAGCTCTCGAGCCGTTTTCGGTATAATGCTTTACGCTAACTTACGGCAAATTAACATCGTATGACCTAAGCCAAGACCATCAATGTCTTGCTCAACATAGAATCCCGCTTTACGTAAGCATTCGTAAACAACCTTTGAATGATAAAAGCGGCTATTACCGTTAGCCATGCAGGTAAAATAGAGAGACGACGCGTTGACACTCAGGGCGCCGGCCTCAAAAGGTTGACGATCCCAAAAAACTTCAAGAATGCAGATCCGAGCATCGGGACGCATGCTTTGGCTGATGAGAGACAAAATAGTCACCACCTGATCTTGACTAAAACAGTCGAGAAATTGGCTCATCCACCACACGTCGGCCTGATTCGGAAGGCTCTTTGCGTTGAGCAAATCTACCGCGAACCCATCAATTCGATGGCTAAAACCGGCATTGGCAATGTTCTCTTTGGCCAAGGCTATCTGCTGCGGTAAATCGAGTATTGTTACCTTCACATCCGGGCTATTTCTGGCACAGCATAAGGCCCATTTGCCAGTATTTCCACCTACGTCATAAATATGGTGTGGCTTCAGGGTTAATACCTGCTGAAAGGCGAATTCAAAGGCCGAATCGGAGTAAAAATGATCGAAGGCAAACCAACTTTCACGCGCCTTTTCAGGAAGCTGGCTCAGCGCAGGATAAATAGTAGGCCAATCGCCAAAAACGGCAAGGCCCGCTGGTTTTTCCGTATTAAAGGCCTCTTTTAAGTGGAACAGGCCCTGATAGCAAACGTCTTGAGTAAAGTCCATATTGATCCGGGTCATTCGATCGTGAAGCAGAAAGTGACCGACCCTACTCAATATAAAGCGTTCATCCCGTTGGTAGACAATTCTAGCGCTCAGGCCAACGTCAAGAAGAAGTTGAACGGCATACTGATTCAATTCAACTTGAGCAACAATATCGTCGATATCACCGCCTTTAGAACCGGCTTTATCCAAGATGCCCAAGATGCCGCTATCGCGCAAAATAACGGCAGCCTGAAAGATCATTGGCGCAAAAGCTATTTTTTGCGCCTCTGTTATCGCATCTAACGCCTTAAATGACTCTTTATCATAGCCATAACGCTCAGCCTCCTTACCCAAGTTTGCATCCCTCTTGTTCTTATTTACGTCATTGAATAACAGTATACGCTTAGGCATATCTAAGGCCGTTAATGGTATTAACGCGCAGGCACTATATTAGTAGTTAAGCTGCTGTTTTACGCTTTGGCTCAGTTTAATGGCCCAACGATTATAGTTTTCAGGGATCCTTGATTCATCGCCTTTTAAATTTTGGCTGCTAACGTATTGAATAGAGTATCCGGAAGTTGAATAAGGGATTCGAATTTCGGCCGTGTTGCTGTAGGTCACGATTTTACCGGTGATTAAGCCATTATTAGCGCTTTTAATTTCCCAACTGCGGTCTTCAGCCGATTTAACAATGGCCCGTTGAATTTGTTCCATCGTATAGCCCGGCGGCAAATCAAAATTATAGTTGCGAGCGGGAGGAGTCCCTCTACAGCCAATTAATAGTACGGTAACTAGCGCTAAAAAAATGATCTGTATCTTTCTCATAAATTATTCACTCCATAAATAACGATCGCTTAACTTAAGCATTTATTGTCAAAAAGACAAATAATTATATCCTAATCCTATTGAGTAAGCTTAATAAATATTTTCTTAACCATTGCATAGGCTAGAACCCATTAAGCGAGGCCGTGCGTTTATTCACACACAGGCTATAAAATTGTGCCGTAACTTTACATTCAATAATTATTCGTTCACTCTATCTCTACTTTTTAAGTATTATAAAGTGGGTTCATTCTCCATGAGTTCCCCATCGCTAGGATAGCTTAGATTTGACATGGAAAACGATAAGTCGATGAATTATTCACTCAATATCATTAACTGGTTTGCGCTCGCCCCGGGATTAAGCTCACCCCAACAATGGCAACGTTGGGCCAGTGAAGCTAAAGACAGCGTTTCAGGCGACATTGAAAAGTATCAAAAAATTCCAATGATGGCGGCCCGCAGAATGAGCGTTCCGACCCGGCTTGCCGTGGAGTCTGGCCTACGCCTACTTGAACAGGATAAGGCTGACGCCGCCGTCTTTGTTAGTCGCCACGGAGAGCTTGAACGCACCTATAAAATCATCACCTCCCTTGCCGAAAAGACGGATATTTCCCCCACCGATTTCGCCATGTCGGTACACAATACGGCGGCGGGCTTATTAACGATTACCGCAAAAGACGCCTTACCCATCACCTCACTCGCCGCGGGTAAAGACGGTTTCCAGCAGGGGATGCTGGAGGCCCAGGCAGTGCTGAAGAGCGGCGCGCGCCGTGTCCTCTTCATTGACTTTGACGGACTGGTGCCAGAAACCTATCGCGAAGCCATGGACGATGAGGCGCCGAATTTTGCCTATGCCCTCGGCTTTATGGTGAGTGCAGGTCAACAAATTCACTGTAGGCAGACGCAAAGCGCAGAGCTGGCGGCCAACGGGTTATTACCTCAATCACTCCTTTTTTTAAAGAGCTGGTTAAATAAAGAGAAACAGTTTGTCATTAATGGAATAAGAACTGACTGGCAATGGACTATTTAAACACCAAACATTACGATCTTTTTTCGACGTTCAATCAAGGATGGCGCATTATCGCCACGGGATTATGCTTTGCCCTATTTGGCTTAGGCGGTTTATTGATGTCAACGTGTTGGTTTTCACTCTTACGCGTAACCATCAAAAATGATATTGCGCGTAATCGAATCACGCAAAACAGTATTCGCTATAGCTTCCGTTTTTTTCTTAAAACCGTCACGCTATTGAGAATCCTTGAATATCGATTTCATCACATTGAGCGTTTGGAAGACGATGGCGGCTGCCTTATTATTGCCAATCATCCAAGTCTGCTTGACTATGTCTTGCTTGCCGCCCATATGCCTCGGTGTGACTGTATTGTAAAGCAGTCCCTGCTTAATAACTTTTTTGTGCGCGGCGTCATTAAATCTGCTGGCTATATAGCCAATTCAGATTCAGACATACTGTTGCCGCTGTGTGAAGAGAAACTGCGGCAGGGTGGCATGATCCTCATCTTTCCGGAAGGGACCCGCTCAACCCCAGGGCAAAAGCCGCATTTACAAAGAGGAGCGGCCAATATTGCTTTGCGCTGCGGCGCAAATATTCGCATTGTCACAATAAATTGCGACCAACCTATGCTGACTAAAGAGGAGAAATGGTATAATATTCCGCGGCTAAAGCCGATATTTACCATCACTGTTCAAAATAAGATCGGTATAGAAGACTTTATTTCTGATGAGACTGAGTCATTGGCCATTGCCGCACGGCACTTAACAAAGCGATTAAGCGTATTGTTACTATCACTGTCAGAAAAACCCAATTGAGAAAAGATAAATGGATTTATTAAAAAATAAAATTAAAGCGCTCATTATTGAATCGCTCAGCTTAGAGGAAATAACCCCAGAAGATATTGACGCAGAAGCCCCCTTATTCGGTGACGGTTTGGGACTTGACTCGATTGACGCTCTTGAGCTGGGTCTGGCGTTGAAAAATCACTATGGCGTTATACTTTCAGCCGAAAGTGAAGATACCCGTCAACATTTCCACTCAGTTACTACGCTCGCTGAATTTGTAGCATCACAGCAGGGATAATTTTTTTTATGGATAAACAACAAATATTTACAGAAATTCAAAAGGCAATGGTTAGCCTATTTGAGTTGCCAAAAGAGTCAATAACGTTAGATTCCAGGCTCTATGAAGAGCTAGAGTTGGACAGCATTGATGCGGTTGATTTAGTGGTGCGATTACAGAAAATCATCAATAAAAAAATCAATCCGGAAAGTTTTAAATCCGTCCGCACCGTTGAAGACGTTGTTAACGCAATCGATCGGCTAATGCAACCGGAATAGATCATATAGGCGGGGATGTTATGATCCAGAAAAAAAGACCATCCCCGCTATTTTATTTACGCATCCTGCTACAGGCCATTACGGCAAGCGTTCTTATTGCCTACCCATTCGCCATCTATTTTGGCTTAGACCGTTGGGGAATTCAGGCCCTCGCCCCAGCGCTACTGCTGTTTTTCTCTCTGCGACTCTTCTTGGCGCGCAGCAAAATACGTCAACTTTCTTGGCTGATTAAAGCAATGGCGTGTATCGGTATTGCGCTGATTGTAACCGGGTGGTTTTTAAAACAGACCCACTGGTTGCTTTATTATCCGGTCGCCGTTAACCTACTGTTACTCATCCTGTTTGGCTACTCTATCGTTAAACCGCCAACGATTGTAGAGCGGTTAGCGAGGCTTTCCGAGCCCAATTTACCTGCATCGGGCGTTCGCTATACCCAAGGCGTAACCAAAGTATGGTGTCTGTTTTTTTTCATTAACGGCCTAATCGCTTGGTTAACCTGTATCTCTGAAGACCTCAGACTATGGACGTTATACAATGGCGCAATTAGCTATGTGCTGATCGGCACAGTAGCCGGCGTAGAATGGATAATTAGGAAAAGGATTCGTCACCAATAATGTCCGAGTATCACCAACTCAAGCCTTGCCAAATTATTGGCTATCAGCGCCCGCCCGAAACGGTCATTGCCTGGCGAGGTAAAAAGACGTTAACGTTGGGTGACTTTAGGCGGTTAGTGCTCTTGCTTATTGGGCAGATAAACCAAAGCGCGTCGAGCCGTTGGGCGCTGTGCTTTAACGATAGCTACTACTTCTCAGCGGCGCTGCTCGCCGTTTTATACTGCGGGAAAACGCCTATTATCCCGGGGCATGCCAGAGAGGCGGTATTAAAAGAGCAGCGGCATGACTATGATGCACTGCTTACCGATCTTACGCTATTGCTTGGTTGCCCAACCGTTAACGTCACTGAACGAGCGTGGGTAGAGCAGGGCAATATGCCGCTGCCTGAATGGCCTACGCAGGATAACCTCATTTTGTATACCTCCGGTTCAACGGGCAGCCCTAAGGCAATGGTGAAGTCAATTGCCTCATTACTGTTAGAAAATCAGCTTTTAATTAATGCCTTTGGTGAGCGGCTGCGCAACAGCCAAATTGTGTCCACCGTTTCACATCAGCATCTTTATGGACTAACCTTTCGTATTTTACTGCCGCTGCTGGCGGGCCTGCCTTTTGACGCTAACTTAACCGAGTATCACGAGCAGCTACTGTGCCTTCCGCCACGAAAAAAGGTCACGTTAATCGCCAGTCCGGCATTTTTGAAGCGTTTAGACGTCAAACTAAGCCAGGCTGAATGCGGCCTCATTTTTTCTGCCGGCGGCCCGCTGAGCTACGAGTGCGCACAACGGGTAAAAAGCAGCCTCTCAGTATTACCGTGCGAAATATATGGCACCAGCGAAACCGGCATTATTGCTACCCGAGCCCAGTCTACGCCAAAGCAAATCTGGCGCCCCTTTTCCGGTATTACCATTAGCCAGAATCCTGATAAGACAATTAATATTGATTCGCCGCTGTTTAAAAAGGACGAAGTAGGCTCAATTGATGATATTATTCAGCTTGAAAAGAGTGGATTTTATTTGCAAGGCAGAAAAGATCGCATCGTAAAAATAGAGGAAAAACGCATCTCATTGACCGAAATTGAACGTCGTTTAGCGCAGTTGAATGAAATAGAGGACGCCAGTGCCGTCGCTTTAGCACACGACGATCGTACGATTATCGGCGCAGTCATTGTGCTTTCGGCCTATGGCCGACAGCAAGCACAGCGGCTAGGCGAATTTGAGATGACGCGCCAAATTCGGCAAATACTAAGACGCTGGCTTGAACCAGTCGCTCTCCCTAAGCGTTGGCGGATTGTGGAAGCAATACCGCTAAACAATCAAGGAAAACGCACCCACATTGAACTACAGGAATTATTTATATGATGTTACCCGAGGAAAATTCTTGTACATTAGAGAAAAATCATGCCGTTTTGCAGTTAACCCTGTCGCCCGAGCTCTTTTGGTTCCGGGGTCATTTTCCTGAGCAGGCAATACTGCCGGGCGTGGCTCAGATCCATCTGGCCATGCATTATGCAACAACGCTGTTTGGGCTCAACGACGCGTTTAAAGGGATGGACGTGGTTAAATTTCAGCGGCCCCTGTTTCCTAAAGAGCTGGTCGAACTAACTCTCGATTGGGATCCTGAAAAGCATAAGCTGACCTTTCAATATTTGTCCAATGGTATCTCTGCCAGTTCCGGTCGAATTGCGCTATGCCAGTAGAACGCACGCTCTCGTTTAAGCCCTGCGTGATTATTCCCTGCTATAACCACGCGGGCACAATGGACGCCATTTTAAGTAAGCTAGCGGCTTATCAGCTCCCCTGCATTGTCGTTAACGATGGCAGCAGCGACACAACTAAACAGCAATTAGCCTTTCTGGCCGCCGTCTATCCTTGGGTAATAATGATCCATCACTCCTACAACCAGGGAAAAGGCCAAGCGGTTTTAACCGGAATTTATACGGCTGCCGAAAAGGGATATACCCACGCCTTACAAATCGATGCCGACGGTCAGCACGATTTAGACGATATCCCCTTAATGTTAAAAGAGGCCAGCAAACATCCACAGGCGTTGATCTCGGGCCAGCCAATCTATGATGAGTCTGTACCAAAATCACGCTACTACTCTCGCTATATTACCCATATATGGGTGTGGATAGAAACGCTGTCACTGTCAATCAAAGACAGTATGTGCGGTTTTCGCGTCTACCCGATAGGCAGCACTATCGATTTGGCTAACCGAGTGGCGTTGGGCTGTCGTATGGACTTTGATACCGAAGTTATGGTGCGTCTGTATTGGGATGACATTGAAATCCGTTTCATTCCAACTAACGTGATTTACCCTAAAAATGGCTCATCTCACTTTGACGTTTGGCATGATAATTTACTCATTTCATGGATGCACGCCCGGCTGTTTTTACAGATGTTGCCTAAATTGCCCAGATTGATAAAGCGTAATTTGCAGACGCAAAAACATTGGTCTGACGTTCAGGAGCGAAAAGGACTTTGGGGCATTCGTTTGATGATAAAAACCTATCGCCTATTTGGCCGCAGAGTCTTTACGCTATTACTCTACCCCGTCACGACTTATTTCTGGTTAACGGGTAAAAGCCAGCGGCGGGCGTCTACGATTTATTTACAAAGGCTGAGAGAGTTTGCTGAGCTTAATCAACGCGCATTGCCCAAAGGACTCAACAGCTTTCGCCATTTTAGGCGCTTTGGTGAGGCCATGCTGGACAAACTGGCCGGTTGGCTTGGCGATATTCAGATCGAGGACATCCATTTTCCCAACAAAGCCGCCTGCGCAAATCAGATAGCGTCTGACACGGGAACGCTAATCTTGGCGTCTCACCTAGGCGATATTGAACTGTGCCGAGCCCTTGGCTGTCTTTCACATAAAAAAATCATTAACGCCTTAGTGTTTACGCGACACTCAACCCGCTTTAATCAAATAATGAGTGAGATAAGCCCAGACTCAACGGTCAATATGATCCCGGTTGATGAAATTGGCCCAGACACGGCAATGTTGCTTAAGCAAAAGCTTGACGCCGGTGAATGGGTTGCTATCGTTGGTGATAGAACATCCGCCAACCCCTACCATCGTGACCAAAACAGGCATATTATTTGGGCCGACTTCTTAGGCAAACCGGCGCCCTTCCCCTCCGGACCCTTTATTTTAGCGGCCGCTTTGCGCTGCCCGGTGTACCTCATGTTTGGCCTTAAGCCAAAGGATCGGTTTCAGGTTTACTTTGAAAAATTTGCCGATCCGTTGCTGCTACCAAGGGCTACTCGGCAGGAGTCCCTTAAACAGGCCGTTCAGCATTACGCACGGCGGCTGGAAAGCCACTGCGTCGAATCACCGCTAGACTGGTTTAACTTCTATGATTTTTGGCGGCTCAGCCGTGTCGATGATAAAGAGAAAAGGAGTTCACCCCATGAGTCTTGATAGCGACCCGCGTTTTTCAACCAGCGTAGCGATAACCGTGCCCTTCCACGATACCGATGCTATGGGCGTTGTCTGGCACGGAAACTATTTTCGCTATTTTGAGGTTGCCAGAGAAGCGCTGTTAAAGCAGTTTGATTATGGCTATCGGCAAATGCAGCAATCCGGGTATGTATGGCCAGTTATAGACACACGGGTAAAGTATATTGCCCCCATCTATTTTGAACAGGAAATCATTGTTCACGCTCAGTTAGTTGAATATGAAAACCGCCTGCGCATCAATTATCGCATTAGCGATGCGGGCAATAAACGACTAACCACCGGATACACCCTTCAGGTGGCCGTTGAAATAGACAGTGGCGAAATGTGTTTTGTTAGCCCACCGATCTTTTGGGAAAAGTTAGGAATAGACCGATGAATAGACTGCTAACGCTACTGCTCCTATTAATCAGCAGCGGCATTCATGCCAAATCGGCCATCACGCTTGACGATCTGCAGCAGCGTTCGGCAAAGCACCCCGTTATCAGGGCCGAATTCAGACAGGTACGCCACATCAGCGGCCTAAGTCAGCCGTTAACGTCAACGGGTAAGGTGATTATATCAAGCAAAAATGGCCTTTGGTGGCAACAGCAGAGCCCCTTTCCGCTCACCCTATTGCTGACTGAACAAAAAATGGTCCAAACCGTATTGGGCCAGCCACCGCAGGTTATTACGGCGCAGAGCAATCCACAAATGTTTCAGTTCAATCACCTATTAACCGCACTGTTCCGCGCCGATCGCTCGCAGTTGGAAAAAAACTTTAGCATCAGACTTGAGGATACGGATAACACCCATTGGACGCTCATTCTGACGCCTAAAACAGCACCGTTGGATAAGCTATTTCGGCAAATAACCTTAACGGGCGGTGAATTATTGGAAACTGTCGAAATTGATGATAGGCAAAACGACAAGTCGCACATTCGCTTTTCTACACATCAAACCAAACCTGACCGCTTAACGGATGAAGAGTCAAAACGCTTTGAGCCATAACGCATCACGTTGTGTAATGCACCGCCGTATCGCCCTCGGTTGGTTAGCCTGCGTTGCCTTATTGATTGTCAGCACTCTGTGGCTTTTACCACGCAGCCAGATTAATAGCAGCATAATGGCCCTGCTGCCTAAAGAGAGCGTAGCAGGCGTTCCCAGCGATCTCTTAGAGGGCTTCAATAAACGTTTAGACAAGCAGCTTGTCTGGCTCATTCACCCTAAACACAATGACGATCCTGCCCCTGTTTTATGGTGGCTAAAACAGCTACGGTCAATGCCGGAGCTAGAGACAATATCGGGCCCGGTAGACTCAGAATACCAACAGGCCTGGGCAACGTTTCTTTATCAGTATCGCTATGTTCTACTCGATCCCTTAAGCCGCGAACGTCTAGGGCAGTCTGCGGCGGCTCAGAGTCAATGGGTATTAAGTCAGCTCTACTCCCCTTTTGCAGGCGTTGGCGCTAAAGAGCTAACCAACGATCCGCTGTTGTTAGTGCGCTCAGCTCAGTTTGCTCAACAAAGCGGTGCCGCACTGCTACGGCTACAAAACGGTTGGCTCACCACAACCGATGAAGAGGGGCGCACATGGTATCTCTTACATGGCGAACTCAAAACGTCTTCCTATAATATTAGCCAAGCCAGGGCAACCGTAGCGCAATTGGAGAGCCTTAAAAATGAACTCCAACAGCGATGGCCCGACGCAGAGGTGCTACAGCGAGGGACACTGTTCTACAGTGACTACGCCAGCCAACAGGCACAGCGTGATATTTCAACCATTGGCGTCATTTCTGGCTTGGGCATTATTTTACTGATCCTCCTCATTTTCCACTCTATTAGGCCACTGCTATTGACCTTACTGTCGCTGAGCGTTGGCGTACTGTGTGGGACTGTCGCAACCCTGCTAATTTTTGGCGAAATTCACATATTGACGCTGGTCATGAGCACCAGCGTCGTCGGCATTTCCATTGACTATGCGCTACATTACCTCACTGAGCGTATGGTGCACGGTCAGCAAGAGTCGACGTTTAGCAGCCTAAAGAAACTGTTTCCTACGTTATTTTTGGCGGTGGTATCAAGCTCAGCCGCCTATTTAGTTTTACTCTTTGCGCCGTTTCCGGGTTTGCAGCAGCTCGCCGTCTTTGCCGCCTGCGGGTTGACAGGTGCTTTTCTCACCGTGGTGTGTTGGTATCCATGGCTGGCTAAAAACTTGCCGGTTCGTCCTCTGTCTGGACTGAGGTGGATTGAGGGTTGGATAGGCCTATGGCGAAATAGCCAATCCATGCGTTGGTGCCTACCCTCTGTGCTAGTTTTAATAGGCGCTGTAGGCCTGTTTCAGCTCAAGGTGGATGATGACATTACCAAACTGCAAACGCTGCCGGCCCATTTACAGCAGCAGGAGCAAAAAATTGCCCGGTTAACCGGCCAGCACAGCGACCAAAAATGGCTCATCGTCTATGCCGACAGCGCTGAAAAAACGCTGCAGAAGCTAGAAAAACTGCGTCCGCACTTAGATATTCTTAAGGCCGGAGGGGCATTAAGGGATTATCGCCTATTGCCCTTAGCCTCACTGCAAACGCAGAGGCAAAATATCGCACTCATTCAACAACGGCTACCGGACGTTATAACGCAGCTAAGGGCCGCTGGCCTGTCAGTTACGCAAACCGATATGGCCACCGACTTACTTTTGCCGCAGACGTGGCAAAATAGCGTTGTCAGCGACGGTTGGAGGCTACTTTGGTTATCCCAAGCGGACGGAAAAAGCGCCGCTTTAATTCCGGTTAACGGCGTGAGGGATGCGGGTGCATTAGGCCGGTTAGCGGCCGATTATGAAGGCGTTCATTGGGTTGATAAGCGCGCTGAATACAGCGAACTATTTTCGCTTTACCGCCACCATCTTGCCTTGCTGCTGACGGCGGCAACGGCGATGATTTGCCTGCTTTTTTTGGTTAAATTTAAGTTATGCAGAGGCATACGCTGTGCTATTCCTACTCTTGTGTCGCTGGCCGTAGGCTTAGGCTTACTGGGCCTATCGGGACAAACGCTAAACCTCTTCTCTTTACTGGCGCTGGTTCTCGTGTTGGGAATAGGCATTGACTATACGCTCTTTTTCAGTAACCCCAAAAGCTCAGCCACGACATCCATGCTGTCGATTTTTATGGCCGCCTTAACTACGCAGCTGACGTTCGGACTATTAGCATTAAGTAGCACACAGGCAATTGCCGGTTTTGGCTTAGTATTAGTTGGGGGTATTTTAACGGCCTTTTTACTCTCGCCCCTCGCTTTACCGAAGGAGAAGGAACATCCTGATGAAACCTAACCCATTGATTAAACGCCTTTGTAGCGTTTTCGTCACCGGCTTTATGATCGTACTGACCGGCTGTTCGCTATGGCAAAAATCAGCCACTCAGCAGGCTTGGCTAAAGCCTGGAGTCGACATTACTTTGCCGTCTCCACGCATGAGTATGCCTCTCAAGCGACAGCAGTTCTTAACGGTAACGGTCAACGGCAAGTCTGACTCTCTGCTTACGCTATTAGACGTTGAGGACAATCGACTAACGTTGGCCGGTTTATCGCCTTTAGGCATTAGGGTATTCAAAGCAAGCTACACACAGGCCGGAATTGAGACTGAACAGTCGATTGTCTTACCTCAGCTACCGCCAATAAATCAGGTTTTAGCCGATATCATGCTGAGCTATTGGCCGATAAGTGACTGGCAGCCATTGCTGCCACCGGGTTGGCAATTAAAAGATCGCGAAAATAGACGCTTATTGCTTGATGCAAACGGAACCCTTATTACGGAAATACACTATCACGTTGAGCACGGTTATCGCGAACCGATTAGCATCGCTCAGTATGCCTTCAATTACCATATTTCAATCCTCAATGTGGAAAACTGATATGGTCGCGCTATCCGCCGTCGCTATGGTGAATGCTTTGGGCAGCTCGCTAAATGAAATAGGCCATAATCTTGAACAGGGCAATAGCGGTTTAACGCTAAGTCATGACTGGCTATTGGAAAATAGGCCGACCTGGATTGGTCAAGTTAAATCAACCTTGCCCGATATCCCGAATAGCTTAACTCAGCATAACACGCGTAACAATCGGCTACTGTTAGGGGCGCTGGCCCAAATTCGCACTCAGGTGGATACCGCCATTAAACAGTATGGACCGCACCGTATTGCAATCATAATGGGAACAAGTACGTCAGGCATTTATGAAGGTGAGATGGCCATCTCAGCCCGCATAGAACAGGGAGGCCTATCGCCGGACTACTTCTATCAGCGGCAAGAGTTAGGCGATCCGGCCCTGTTTCTGGCCAACTATTTGCACACTGGCGGACCGGCCTATACTATTTCGACGGCCTGCACCTCCAGCGCAAGAGCAATTATTAGCGGCAAACGTCTTATTCAAGCGGGGCTGGCTGACGCCGCATTAGTCGGCGGCGCCGACAGCCTATGCAGGATGGCAATAAATGGATTTAATAGCCTTGAATCACTGTCGGATAGGCTGTGTACCCCTTTTGCCGAAAACCGAAACGGCATTAATATTGGTGAGGCCTCGGCGTTAATTTTGTTAACCAAGCCATCCGGTAAGAGTGCCGAGGGCAATATTGTCTTAGCCGGCGCCGGAGAATCTTCAGACGCGTGGCACATTTCAGCGCCGCATCCGGAGGGAATAGGTGCAGAACGGGCGATGAGGATGGCTCTGGAACAGGCAAAAATCGTGCCTAGCGACGTGGGTTATGTTAACCTACACGGCACCGCCACGCCGCTAAATGACCAAATGGAGGCAAAAGCGGTTTATCGTTTGTTTGCTAACGGCGTACCCTGTAGCTCAACCAAACACCTAACGGGCCATACTTTGGGCGCAGCCGGCGCAACGGAGTTAGGATTATGCTGGCTAATACTGAAGAATAATCTCTGTCTACCTAAGCAGGATTTTACCCATGGATTACGCGATCCGGCACTAAGCAATATTAATTTAGTCGATAGCAAACAGTATAATACCTTAAAATTCACGCTGTCTAACTCATTTGCTTTTGGTGGCAACAATACAAGCCTACTCTTAGCAAAGCCGATGAGTTGATGCGCAAAAGGATCGAAAAAGAATGAAGTCATTTAAGCCTGCCATAGCGTATTTACCGCATCAATTACCGATGGTGCTCGTCGACACCGTCCAAGACGTGGGCGACGATTATGCAGAGTGCGGCGTTAATGTCACCAGAGACGGCATTCTCGCCCCTTTTATGAATGAAAATGAGGCTGTTCCCGCGTGGTTTGCTATTGAGATGATGGCCCAAACCATCGGCGTTTGGTGCGGGTGGCACGCATCGAAAAGTAATAACGCCCCCCGTCTAGGGCTACTTCTGGGAACGCGGGCATTCAAAACGGACGTCAGCGCGTTTCCCGTCGATAGCCAGCTGATAATTCGCATTGGGCTGCTATTGCGCAATGAAAAACTCGGTAACTTCGACTGTTCCGTCTCGTTAAATGGTCAAACGGCCGTTAAGGCAAGGCTTACTGTCTATGAGCCCGACGAAATTGAAATCGCAAAGCTTATTCAGCAAGGGAGGCAATCATAATGCGAACGGTGCTAGTGACCGGAGCCAGTAAAGGTATAGGCAGGGAGATCGCCCTTCAGTTGGCGCAGGAGGGGTTCAATATTGTTGTCCACTACCTGAGTGACAAAACCGGCGCTGAGAAAACCTTAAACGATATTCAAACGTTGAATGGGACCGGCAGATTGATTCAGTTTGATATTGCTAATCGCCAGCAGTGTAAAGAGGTCATCGAACAAGACATTGATGAAAACGGCGCATACTATGGCGTCATAAATAATGCCGGTATTATCCGCGATGGGGCGTTTCCGGCAATGAGTAGCAATGACTGGGATCAAGTGATCCACACTAACCTCGATAGCTTTTATAACGTCATTCATCCCTGCGTTATGCCCATGATAGGCCTGCGGCGCGGTGGGCGAATTATTGTCTTATCTTCGGTATCGGGACTAGTCGGCAATCGCGGTCAGGTAAACTACAGCGCGGCAAAATCCGGTATTATTGGCGCAAGCAAAGCGTTGGCGCTTGAGTTAGCCAAAAGAAAAATCACCGTTAACTGCATTGCTCCAGGCCTTATCGATACCGGAATGATTGATATGGAGCCGATTGCCTTAAGCGAGGCAATGAAAATGATCCCGTTAAAGAGAATGGGGTCGGTGCAAGAGGTTGCCGGCTTAGCACGCTATCTTATGTCGGATATTGCTGGCTATGTGACGCGACAAGTCATCTCAGTCAATGGAGGAATGATATGACCCGCAGAGTCGTTATCACCGGGATGGCCGGCATAACTGCTTTTGGCAACGATTGGCAAAGCATTTTACCCCACCTTAAGGCCGAGCATAATGCCGTACAGAAGATGCCGGAATGGCAAGTCTATGAAGGCTTAAATACCAATTTGGGCGCGCCGATTAACGATTTTGTTTTGCCTGAACACTATACCCGCAAAAAAACGCGCGCGATGGGCAGAGTCTCGCTGTTAGCGACCAGAGCCACAGAGTTAGCGCTTGAGCAGGCTGGACTGATAGACGATCCTATTCTTACCAGCGGCCAAACGGGCATCGCCTATGGCTCATCTACCGGCAGCACTAAGCAGGTAGGTGAATTTGGCGCCATGATCAACGATAAAAATACCTACAATATTACGGCAACCACCTATGTTCAAATGATGCCCCATACTGCCGCAGTCAATACCGGACTTTTTTTTGGCCTACGCGGGCGAATTATTCCGACCTCCAGCGCGTGTACGTCCGGCAGTCAGGCAATTGGCTATGCGTTTGAGGCCATTAAACACGGCTATCAAACCGTCATGGTTGCCGGCGGAGGTGAAGAGCTCTGTCCGTCAGAAGCCGCCGTTTTTGATACCTTGTTTGCCACCAGCCAACTAAACGATACTCCAGAGCTTACCCCACGCCCGTTCGATAGTCGGCGCGACGGTTTGGTTATTGGCGAAGGCGCAGGAACGCTTATCTTAGAAGAGCTAGAGCACGCCAAAGCGCGCGGCGCAAAAATTTATGGTGAAGTCATCAGTTTTATGACTAACTGCGACGCCTCGCATATTACTCAGCCTCGTAAAGAGACGATGCAGATTTGTATCGAACAGGCCGTTCATCAGGCAAATATTGCTAAGGAGCAGATCGGCTATATTAGCGCCCACGGCACGGCAACCGACCGAGGCGATATCGCCGAAAGTCAGGCAACGGCGGCGGTTTTTGGCCATAAGACGCCGATTGCATCGCTAAAAAGTTATTTTGGCCATACCCTTGGCGCCTGCGGGGCGCTAGAGGCTTGGTTAAGCGTTGAGATGCTTCGTTCCGGCTGGTTCTCCCCAACGATTAACTTAACTGAAATCGATCCTCAATGCGGCGAACTCGACTACATTGTCAGCGGCGGGCGGACAATCGATACCGAATATATTCAGTCCAATAATTTTGCCTTTGGCGGTATCAATACCTCCCTCATTATTCGACGCTGGCCTTAGTCATGAACAACGCTATTGATCATATTCAGCCAAAATGCGCCATTGCAGTGGCAAATCTTGATGACGGTATTGATCTTGCTAGCGCCCGCCTGTCGCCTGAAATCGTCAATAAAGCGGCAACGCTAAAAGCCGAACGTCGTTCACAGTTTTTAACCGGACGCTGGCTATTAGCGGAGCTGTTGTTTCAGACAACCGCCATTAAGGCACTGCCGGAAATTATTACCAGCCTAAACGGCCGTCCTTCGTTTACCCAGTCAGAATTACCTGACTTTAACATCAGCCACAGCGGTAATATGATTATGGTTGCGTTAAGTCAGGGCTGTCAGGTTGGTCTAGATTTAGAGCTTAAAAGACCGAGAAAAAAGCTGCTTGAACTCGCTAAATATAGCTTCAGCGATAGCGAATTTTGCTGGCTAAACTCGTTAAAGGGCGAGCTTCAGGTGCAGGCCTTTTGGCAACTATGGACAATACGTGAATCAACGCTAAAGCTTGCCGGTAAGGGCGTATGGCAGATGAAAGAGATTGCCATCGATCCCCTAAACCGCAGCCTAACGGCCGACTTTAGCCGACCTCTCTATTGTTTAAGTAGCCAGCAACGGTCGCTATTTTGGTCAATTACAACCAATAAAATGCTCAATACCGATAATATTTCTCTCTGGCATGCCTCACCCGATACGATCTCCTTTGAGCGGCGGCCTCTGCCAGAACTGATCTTATTTCAATCAAATGAAAATTAGCTTAATTATCCCCCGGCAATAACCGTTTTAATTAAGCAGAGCGGCCCTGTGGCGTTGATTAACACCGGTATTGGTCTTCAAGGCCACAGAGTCTAAAGGAAGACTCACCGTTAGATTATGGAACAATCGTGAATAATAGAGAGCTAGAATTAATTCATGCGTTGGCACAGCGCAACATCATTACTCGCGAAGAGCTGAAAAAAGCCGAGCTTTACCTTGCGCTATCGCCAAAGGTATTTAATGACTATCGTCAAGCTATCGACTGGCTAATGCTAAACAGGGCCGTGAGTCGCGATCGCCAAGAGGCGGTTGAAGCGGCGTTTTTGGCCGCTTCGCTGACCGAAACGACGGCTAAAGCCACCGCCGTGCCTGCCACTGCGCCCACAGAGGAAAAACAAAAGCCGCTCGATTTAGCGCCGCCGTCTCAGCAGTCACCTCTGCACTCCCCTAACTCAAAAGAGGAGAGGGAGATTTATGAGTATAATCTCAGCCAGCTACAGGGGCTCATCGATAGCGGCAAAATATCAGTAGCAAAGAAGCCTATCTGTCGCGAAAAGCTAAAAGGCCGCTACTACCTGTTTTGTGACGTGTCAGAGCTTATGCAGTGGATCGGTCAAGGCTACCCAGAAACGATGATTGAAGATGCCCAAACGGAGCTCAGTACCCATACCCTTGTGCAACTTTATCAATTGACGAAGCTCAACGCAGTTACCCACGATGAATATGTTGACTGCTATTATGAATTAGCCTGGGCGGAACAACACCATTTTACAGATGAGACGGAGCTGTTTAACTGGCTAGCGCAAAACGATTGCCTGCATCATCCGCTGACTAATATTAAGCAGGCTCAACACTACAACGTGAGTTTAAACAAACTCAGCCAGCTACTGCTCGAAGGTAAAATTGACTTTAAGACGCATCGCCAACTTAGTGAGCGAATGATAAAAAATAGCGACCAACTTCTTACTAAAGAGCCTTCGCCAGATAATGGGTTGGAAAACATAACCGAAAAAAAGGTCGTTAAGCGCAAAAGTAAGCGAAGGGCCATCATTTTTATTCTTCTCTTGGCGCCGGGGCTCTACAAGTTTGCCGATGGCCTAATGGAGCGTCAAAAGCCTCATCACTATCCCGTCACCTCTTTAAAAAAACAGAATGGGTCACAAAAGGCCGGGGCCAAAGCAAAATCGACCGAGTCGATGACCAAAGGCCAAATTGATGCGCCAAACAACGATGAATTTAACGCTGCGGTAAGGGCGGCGATCGAGAAAAACATTAAGCGAGTAGATACGATTATACAAAGAAAATGGCCAAGTCAGGTAAGGCTTCAGGACAGAATCCTTAGCATCAGCGTTGCCGGGCCCTGCCATAAAGACAGTCAGTCTAGTATTGTTTGCCCGATAGACATTAAATATAGCCTTGGCAAACGAACGTCGCATGTTGAACAAAATCTCAGGCTGAATGCGCGATTTGTCTATGATGACGATAAGCTGATACAGCGCTCCCTGAATGATTTTATAAAAGAGGTCGTTAACGGTATCAAGATGATTTGATCAGGCAGCGCACCTTATTGCCACAGCGCCGCCGCTCAAAGGCTGGCTCAGCCCCGCCTTGTGCCGCCAATAAACAATAAGATATACTCTTAAACACGATCTACAAGGCTAAACAAAAGAGAAACTGCCTATGAGTGCAATATTGATTGTGATCCCAGCAAGATATGGGTCTTCCCGCTTTCCCGGCAAACCGTTAGCCAAAATAGCCGGCGTTGAGATGCTCAAACGCGTCGCTGACATTGCCCGCAGCGTTGCCGAAAAAAACGATGACTGTAGCTACACCGTTGCCACAGACGACGAGCGATTAGCCGACTTTTGTACGGGCAAAAAAATTCCGGTACGGATGACTTCTGAGCACTGCCAAAGCGGCACCGAACGGTGTTGGGATATTGTGGAACAGCTTGAAGAGAAGCCGCAGTTTATCATCAACCTACAGGGTGATAACCCTTTATGCCCTCCCCACGTGATTCAGGCATTAATCGATAACTGGCGTAGCGTGTCTGCCGATATTTTTACGCCCTACATTCAGTTAAGTTGGGATGACTATGACACCCTGTGTGCCAATAAGCAAAAGACACCGTATTCAGGCACGACCGTTTTAGTCAATAACGACGGTTTTGCGATGGCGTTTTCAAAAGCGACGCTTCCCATGATTCGAAACGTAGATGACGCTAAACGACAATTTGAAAAGAGCCCGGTGAAGCGTCATGTTGGCCTCTATGGCTATACTTTTGCCGCCCTGCGAAACTACTTCAGCTTACCCGAATCGCTATGCGAAAAGGGCTGTATTGAGGGATTGGAGCAAATGAGATTCCTAGAAAACGCCATGAGAATCAAAATGGTTGAGGTAGATTACCGAGGAAGAAAGACCACCAGCGGCGTAGATTCACCCGAGGACATTGCGCGCGTTGAGAGTATTATTGCCGAATTTGGTGAACTGGAACTCTGACGTCAACATCGGCTCAATAAGGAATTGCACAGTGAAACGCTTGATTATTGTTAGACACGGTAATACGTTCCGCGCAGGTGAAACGCCAACGCGGGTGGGCGGTAAAACGGATCTGCCTCTCGTTGAAGAGCAGCTTAGCCGCAACGTCGGCAACTATCTAATGCAGCATAATTACCTCCCCAACCAAATTTATGCAGCCCCTTTAATGAGAACCATGGACACCGCTCGTCTTATTCTGAATGAGATGCGAAGCACGCTTCCAATTCAACCGCTCGTTGATTTTCTTGAGGTTGATTATGGCCCAGACGAAAATAGCGCCGAGCGCGATGTTGAACTTCGCTTAGGCAACTTCTACCTAGCTCAGGAGGGGAAACCCACCGATAGTGAAGCGTTAATTCTACAGCGCGGTAAACGCGCGATTGAGTTATGGAATCAGCACACAATTGTCCCACAGGGTTGGCGCGTTGACGTCAATAAGATTGTTGATACTTGGCAGCAGTTCGCCGCCAACATTAAAGAGGGTGAAACGGCGGTTATTGTTACCTCAAACGGTATCATTCGCTTTGCCCCTACCCTTTTAACGCCCTCAGCCCATCAACGCTTTATGCAGCATGAGTCTCTTAAGGTTGCCACCGGCAGCGTTGCTATTTTTGAACGGGGGGATTTTGGCTGGGACTGTATTCTTTGGGGCCACAGGCCTAAGCGTTAATCAATTGACCGGATGACGCTTGCGCCTCATCCAACCTAACCTCATCGAACATATCAAGTTTTTCCTCATTATTCAAACACCTATATAGCATCGAAATTTGGCTTTTGCCCACCACCGCTATTTTAGTTTGCCGTTCGGGCTTAGCCGATCGTTACATGCCCATGCGCCATGTGTTAAAACCGATCTATTGCCCTTTTACGCCGTCGAAAATGGAAAATATCCTTTTTGATGCTATTGTTATCTTAACAAATTGTAAAAAAGTAATAGAAAAAATGACTCGCTTTACCTACCCCAAATTAGCCAACCCTATTGGCTATCGTTCCTTATATAAAGGAGAATTTTAATTATGAAAGTAAACACCAATCTGGGCGGCGTCAGTAAGCTCTATATATGGATCGTTGGCTTATTGCTTACCCTCTCCGGCCTCTTTTTCACGCTGGCCGGAGCGCAGCTTATTACCCTTGGCGGGAGCTGGTATTTTAGCTTAATGGGTATCGCAATGCTCATCGCCGGGTATAACTTTTTTAGATTCAGGCCATTTGGCGCATGGATTTACGCAATAGCCTACCTGTTGACGGTTGTTTGGGCCATTTGGGAGGCGGGGTTAGAGTACTGGCCGTTACTATCGAGGCTGGCTTTTTTTGGCGGTATTGGAATGCTGGTCGCGTTTGCCTATCCCTCATTGAAAAAGGCGCGTTCACAGCGGCCATCTAACGGCGGCTATAAGCTAGGCGGAACGCTTGCCGTGTTGCTGATTATAGCAGTAGGATTTGGCTTTATTCCGCACAATGTTATATCAAATCCCCACAAACCACAGATTATGTCCGTTGACGAAAGTCAGTTACCGACAGACTGGCGGCAATATGCCAATACCACAAAAGGCACGCGCTTTTCGGGGGCCGATAGAATAACTAAAAACAATATCAATCAGTTAGAGGTCGCGTGGACATTCCATACCGGCGATATTCCGCAAAGTAACGGGTCAGGTGCCGAAGATCAAACGACGCCTCTGCAAATAAAAGATACGCTCTATTTATGTACCGCACACAATATTGTCTATGCTATTGACGCAGATACCGGCGTTGAACGCTGGAAGTACGATCCCAAGGCACAGGCGCCAAACTGGCAGCGTTGTCGCGGCCTTGCCTATTATGAGGATGAGACAACCAGCCGCATTATTATGA
Source organism: Tetanocera ferruginea (assembly GCA_958299015.1). Taxonomy (NCBI): domain Eukaryota; kingdom Metazoa; phylum Arthropoda; class Insecta; order Diptera; family Sciomyzidae; genus Tetanocera; species Tetanocera ferruginea. Next base: position 204,982 of record CATQJF010000034.1, on the reverse strand, counting down.
ATACCATCGACGCTCGTTTAGTCGCGATTGATGCTAAAACCGGGCAACTCTTTAGCGACTTTGGCGATAACGGCGTAGTGGATTTGACGAAAAATATGGGTGAAATCCCCCCCGGATTTTATGAACCTACCGCCGCACCGCTGGTGGCAAAAGACATTATTGTCATTGGCGGTCGCGTTGCGGATAACTTCTCAACCGATGAACCCAGCGGCGTCGTTCGCGCTTATGATGTGATTACCGGTGAACAGGTTTGGGCTTGGGATCCAGGCAATGATCAAACAACAAACTTACCGGAGAATGGCGTCTATACGCGTTCAAGCGTTAACGTGTGGTCAACCACCTCATACGACCCTGATTTAGATAAAATATTTGTCGCGACGGGTAACCCAACGCCGGACTTCTACGGCGCACAGCGTTCACAGCTCGACGACAAATACAACTCTTCCATCGTCTCCCTCGATCGCAAAACGGGCCAGATCGATTGGGTTTATCAAACCGTTCATCACGATTTATGGGATTACGATCTGCCGTCTCAACCGCTGCTTTATGATATTCCAGACGGTAAAGGTGGCGTCACGAAAGCGCTAGTGCAAACGACTAAATCCGGACAAATATTCATGCTCGATCGCGTTACCGGCAAGCCGATAGCGGACGTTGAAGAGCGCCCCGTGACTCAGGGCCACGTTGAGGGTGAACGTTACTCAGCCACGCAGCCATTCTCGGTTGGCATGCCCTCCATCGGTAATCAAACCTTAACCGAGTCGGATATGTGGGGCGCAACGCCGTTCGATCAGCTCATGTGCCGCATTGACTTTATGGGTTCAGACTATAGCGGCCTGTTTACGCCGCCGGGCATGAACAAAACGCTACAGTATCCGGGCTCTTTAGGCGGAATGAACTGGGGCAGCGTCTCCGTTGATCCAACCACTGGCTACATGTTTGTTAACGATATGCGTATTGGCTTAACTAACTGGATGGTGCCGCGTAAGGATATCCCTAAAGGGGCAAGCGGAATTGAGATGGGCATTGTGCCCCAAGAGGGCACGCCGTTTGGGGCAATGCGGCAGCGCTTTATGTCACCGATTGGCGTCCCCTGCCAAAAACCGCCTTACGGTACGATGACGGCTGTCGACTTAAAGACCAAAACGATCGCTTGGCAAGTTCCTGTAGGGACCGTCATGGACACGGGTATTTTTGGAATCCCGATGCACCTCGCCATGCCAATAGGTATGCCTACGCTTGGAGGCTCAATGGCCACCAAATCTGGGCTCCTTTTCTTTGCCGGCACGCAAGATTTTTATCTACGCGCTTTTGATAGCGCCACGGGTAAAGAGATCTGGAAAGCCCGTCTGCCGGTTGGCAGCCAAGGTACGCCAATGACCTATATTTCACCGACGTCAGGACGCCAGTTTATCGTTCTATCCGCCGGTGGCGCAAGGCAGTCTCCTGAACGTGGGGACTATGTGATTGCTTATGCTTTACCTCAATAATAAGGCATTGTGATTAGCATGGGGCTAGCCTGATGCCTCTTTATATTAACGCCTAATGAGCCTCATTAGGCGTTTTATCATACGGCGTCTTTCATCCCGATGATGCCAAATAGGCTTGGCGTCCTCTGTTAATGAAACAGCTGCGGTGCGGGAAGCATTTTATCTTCGCGTATTTTTTAGCGTTAATTGGTCCAGATAAGGTAAATAGAGAGGCCGTAGGCGTTAATCCCCCATCGCCATAGCCAGTGAAACCAGGTGGCGATCGCATTGAGATCAATTTACCATTCGCGGCAAGGGCTTGGCCAACGTGAACACCATCACCTCATCATTTAAACATCATCAACATTAACCAAGGCTATTTCCAATTCCATTCATCGCGTTTGACGATCAATTTTGTAAGACGCATCGCAGGGAAGCCTTATAATGAGTAGATAAACAAACATGCAGATGTATAAGAATTTAAAATACAGGGAGTTAAATGGCAGTTCAGGCAACGCTTTTTTGAATGAATCCGAGACATTAATGGCGGGCTTGTCTGCCATAAAAGCCATAATGAAAAATAGTGGGTATGCAGCACGGTTTCCCGATCGTTATTCTAGCGAACAGGCCGTAAACTTAAAAAAACGCGCTAAAAGCAGTAGGTAAAAATCGACGTTCCACGGTGGTTTTTTACCTTTTCAAGGTCGATAACGCTTTCCATTATTTATCGTTCCCCCCAATTTAGTTGCTGATAGCGCAAAAATTACGGGTATAATCCCATGCATAATTCAACAGATTTAAAAAATAAAGATGACAAAACTTACCTTACAAGAGCAAATGCTAAAAGCCGGATTAGTGACCAGCAAAAAAATGGCCAAAGTCCAAAGAACGGCTAAAAAATCACGGGTTCAGGCTCGCGAAGCAAGAGAGACCATAGAAGAAAATAGAAAAGCACAGCTTGAGCGTGATAAACAGCTAAACGAACAGCAAAAACAGGCGGCTTTATCAAAAGAATATAAAGCTCAGGTGAAGCAGCTCATTGAAATGAACCGAATCAGGGTTCCAAAAGGCGATATTGGTTTTAACTTCACGGATAATAACCTAATTAAAAGTGTCGTTGTGGATAAAGCAACTCAGGCTCTGCTTATTAGCGGTCGTTTGGCCATTGCTCGGTTGATTGTTGATAAGAGCAGGGAGTGCGAATACGCCATTATTCCCGCAAGCGTGGCCGACAAAATTGCTCAACGCGATGCGAACAGTATTGTATTAAACAGCACACTCAGCCAAGAAGAGCAGGATGAAGACGATCCGTACGCTGATTTTAAAGTGCCTGATGATTTGATGTGGTGATTCATCCGCTTAACGCCAGACATAAAAAAAACCTGCCGTCAAAGCAGGTTTTTTAAATTTGGTCGCGAGAGAGGATTCGAATTAGCTATTTAACCTGTTGTTTTATTAGAATAAAAAATAATTAATTTTAACCAGAACCCCCAATAAAATCCCAACTAGTTATTTAATTGAAAATTGTGATAAAGATCACCCTAACGGATTGAATAACAGGCAAATTATCAGTTATCTCCCCGCTTCTTATAAAGTTCTAAAATGGCTTCGGCAAATTGATCGTCAACGGTATAAAAATAACATTCAGGAACATCAAGCACTTTGGCAAACGCGCACATCATTTCAAAATTAGGGCGATGCACGCCACTTTCATACTGAGAAACGCGAGAACGTGCCGTTGATTCTTCAATACCGGAAAGTATACCCAATTTTTCTTGAGTTAGATTAGCGCTTAGTCGAGCGTTTTTAAGGCGAATAGGCAACATATTAAATAATAAAAATTATAGAAGCTCTTTAACATCAACACCTAATCCTTTGGCAATGATATTGATAATCTCTAAAGTTGGATTTCTTACGCCACGCTCAATACCACTAATATAGGTACGATCCAGCCCGCACCTATCAGCAAACGCTTCTTGCGATAAACCAGCCTGTAGTCTGAGTTGCTTAACCCTTTTCCCTAAAAGGATTTTAATATTATCTGAATGTTTCATCAGATAAACATCACATCATGTTGACTATTAGGCAACGGACTATAAGTCACGTTTAATAAAAACATGCTATGATGTTACTCATAGTCAACATAGTAACGTTGGCTAGTTAGACGATTAAGTAATTTATCGAGGAGTAATCAATATGGGAAAAACTGACTGGCATTCAGCAGATATTATTGCCGCACTCAAAAAAAGAGGGACAACATTAGCTGCATTATCGCGTTCACAGGGCTATTCATCATCAACCTTAGCCAACGCGCTTGCAAGATCATGGCCTAAAGGAGAAAGAATTATCGCAAATGCATTAGAGATTCAACCAGAGGAGATTTGGCCGTCTCGTTATAACAAAAGGTTAAAATTGAAACAACACATCCAATTCAATTCTTAAGCCATTAGCAATAACGTTAATCACTTCGAGCGTTGGGTTTCTGACTCCGCGCTCAATACCGCTAATATAAGTTCGATCAAGCCCACATTTATCAGCAAATGCTTCTTGTGACATACCCGCCTGTAAACGAAGTTGTTTAACCCGCTGCCCAAAAAGGGCCTTTATTTGATTTGCTCGTTTCATGCAATAAGTATCAGATAATGATGCTTATCAGACCACGGACTATGAGTCACAAATAACTGACTATTTTTAATCGCTCTCGGTAATTTTACCTAGATTCAATTAGGTAAAACTACCGAGATAATCCCTTAAATTAATTTTTAAATTTCATTTTCAATTAATTCTCCTCACTCATTCATTACTTTGTTATTTTAATTCTGCAGAGAAAAATCACACGACCTGAAAGTGATGCTATGGCGGTCAATCCCTTTAGCTGCAAGAGTCTCTTGCAAAAGCAACACCACAAACGTGGCTGGAGACCTATTTATACACCGATACATCAGCAGGCAAACCTTGTCTGCTGATTAACAAACATGGCTTGCCCTGTTAGAAAAAGGCCAAACCCGATTACCTGTAACCTTTGGCACGAAAGGCAGTAGACCAAGAGAAACACTGGTTCTTAATCCTGAACTACTTAAACACACTATACAAAAGGCATTAAGGGTAATGGAAGAACAGAGAGGCAAACTGATTGATAAGCCAGACTTAAAATCGGCTATGGCTTATTGGCGACGAACTGCGATAAAGGTAAATTTAAAAGGGGAATATTGCCCACATAGCTTACGCTATGCGTGGGCGCAAAGGGCTTTAAAACACGATCAGGGAAAAGGCTTTAGCCATAAGGAATCATTAGCATTAGTTTCTATGGATTTGGGGCATGGTGATGGGCGTGGACGGTATGTGGAAAATGTTTATAATTTGTTTTGAATGTAAATTCTGCTCTTTAGTTGAGCTTTTGTAATAATTTGTTACCTGATATTATATACCTAAAACCAGTCCAACATAAAAATCATAAACAGGGAATAACTATGGCTTCAATAAAACATCAAATATTATACCCTAGCAGTTCAGGTGAAGTACCAATAAGAACTATTGATAAAGATGGAAAAATCTTGTTTTGTTTTCCTGATATAGTGAAAGTACTAGCAAAAGATAATGTTCATTATTCTAATTCTGCTCAATCAAGAAAGAGAGAGGGCTTTAATGGGCTATTGAGTAAATTATCAACTGTTTTAAAAGACAAAGATCGAGTTATTGTCCCATTAGAATCGACAAATGAATATTCAGCTAATTTTGATTTTTATATAACAGAAGCAGGGCTATATAGAATAGTCACTATCGATGATAGTGAAGCAGCTTTACGTTTCCAAGACTGGGTTTTTGAAGATGTTCTACCATCTATTAGAAAATATGGTATATATCCGCCACCAAAAGAGGGAGCGTCAGAATTAAGCACATTAGTTACATTACTTCAACAGAATGTAAGCCTTTTAGCTCAAGAGATAGAAAAAAGGGAAGAATTGGAATTAAAAGTTTCCAATATTGACTCAAGGGTTGCATTGATTGAAGACTCAGTTGAAGATAAAAGTTTAATCTCCATTAATCAATATCTAATACAGAATAACATTGATATTGAAGATAAAGATATCCTATGGGCTTGGTGTGAGAAAATAAAACTCGAAGGTGGTTTTGAAAGTAAAAAAAATTATACGAGTAAACAAGAACATAAATATCCAGTTTATGTTGTTGAAAGAGCACTATCTGAACTGCGTTCTCTACCTAATGGGTAATATTATATGAATACTATTAAAAAAGGGGATCAATTCGAAAAAGAAGTATTCGATTTTATAAAGGATCATGTAATGAGCGGAAGCTCATATTTAAACCCAACATTATGCTCTTTTCATAGAAAAAAAGGATATTATTCAGATAAAAGAAAAAAAGAGATTATTTTTGATATTGCAATTGAGTGCCACAGAAAAGGCGGTGAGCAATATTCACAATTAGTAATTATTGAATGTAAAGACTATAAATCTACAATTCCCGTAGATGATATAGAGGAATTTGAATCCAAGCTACGACAAGTTTCTGGCGTAAATATTAAAGGTATGTTTTTTTCAAGATCCTCTTTTCAAACATCCGCATTAAATTTTGCAGAAAGTACAGGAATGGCTTTAGCTCGAGTTCTACCTGATGCACAGGTAGAGTGGATTTTAGAAAGAAAGCCGCTCTCATCTAGTGTACAAGAAAGAAAACAAGAAGATAAGCATGTATCCTTTCAAGGGCTATTAAATAATGATTATGCTGGCTTATCCCACAATATATTTAATTATTACAATAGAAATGCAACAACATCCTTTACTGATATCTTTAACAAATTAGTTTTTACTAATTCGACGCTAGAAAAAAATTTATCTCAACGTATCTCTTCCACATATAGAAATGTCACAAAGAAGACTCTTGGTTACATTAGTTATGATGATCTGGATTCTAACACATTGGAAATATTAAAAAATAATGGAGATGATTCTTATCCATTAGATTTTTCATTGATTACATCTAACTTAACAAAAAATTATGGTGTAATTTTTGATTTTGAGTCAGATCTCAGTTCTGATTTAAGTGGAAATACAATACTAGGCACAATGGATATAAAGAGGAATCTTATAAAAATAACTAATCAATTAGAATATAATTCACATAGTTGGAGATTTGCTCTTGGACATGAAATTGGACATTATATACTTCATAGTGGATATATATTAAATCTGTATGACGGTGAATATAAAGAAATTGAAAGTAATCTTTCATGGAATAAAGAAGAATCTAGAAAAAAAAGTGTATTTAACCAACTAGAATGGCAAGCAAATACTTTTGCGAATTGCTTGCTCATGCCTAGATATAAATTATATCCTATAATAGCAAAATTAGTAAAAGAGCTTGATATTACTAATTTTAATAACGGTGTTATTTACCTAGATGATCAGCCATGTAATAAGCATCATTATCAATGTATAATATCTAAATTAAAAGCCGAATTTAATGTATCTGCTAGTATTGCAACAATACGATTAAAACAGCTAAGAATTTTAAATGATGCAAGAACAATGCAATCTATAAAGTCATTATTTCCAAATTACTCAAAAAAATAATTAACTATTGAGAAATAAACTCATAAGGCGCAACAAACCCCAATTTGTTTGCGTCTAAACAGTCAGCCCACCACTGCATCATTCGCTTACGTTCATCAATAAACTGTGCTTTATGAATGTAAGCGGCTCGAACACTATTACGCTCCTGATGGCTCATTTGCCTTTCTATTGCGTCCGTTGACCACTGCCCCGATTCATTTAATGCACCGCAAGCAATCGTTCTTAAGCCATGCCCGCAAATCTCGGTTTTAGTGTCATAACCCAATCTAAGCAAGGCCTGATTAATCGTATCCTCACTCAGTGGTCTATGAGGTCTGCCCAAACAAGGAAATATCAATTCATTCTCACCAGTAATTTCTTTTACTTCTTTAAACAAGCTCACAGCCTGAGTAGACAAAGGAACTAAGTACTCACTCATCTTTGCACCATGATAGGAATAACGAACTCTCTCAAGCGGCTCCCTATTGTCTGGAATAACCCATATCGCACGCTCTAGATCAACTTCACTCCAGCGGGCTAGGCGTAATTCACTTGAACGAACAAACAGGTAAATATTGCGTTTTAACGCTTATAAGGTGAGCTGTCTGGCTCTGCCCTGACTGTATAAATCGATACGTTCAAAGAGTTCTGGCAGGCGCTCTAAGGGTAAAGCTGGATAATGCTTTTTCTTCGGTGATTTGAGCGCACCTTGCAGATAAAGGGCTGGGCTGTATTGTATTTGATGAGTCCATTTTGCAAGGTATAACGCATCACAAAGGTTAAGCAGCATTTAAGGCGAATAACCGTATTAAGATAGCCTTTCTGTCTTCAGTCTTTAAAATCAGTTTCTGAAGATTTATCTTCACGTTGTGTATTATGAATAGCGGTGTGGGTTGATGTCACGGGAGCGTGGTGCTGAACTAAGCCGTAAGGCCCTCAATTCGTCCGACGGGATGTAGCTTAGAGAGACGGTCCACCAACGTTAGCTGACAAAGATAATGTTTATCTACATCAATATTATTGAATTTACTTACGTTATTAAGAGCCTAGATAAGAGAACTCATCGGCGAGAGAAGGTTACTTATCTCTCAAAGTTCGCCCAGCGGTTTATGCTCTAAGCAACGCGTTTCGCTCAGATTGAACCAACTTCATCGCCTTTTATCCGCTTAACGCCAGACATAAAAAAACCTGCCGTCAAAGCAGGTTTTTTTAAATTTGGTCGGCGAGAGAGGATTCGAACCTCCGACCCACTGGTCCCAAACCAGTTGCGCTACCAAGCTGCGCTACTCGCCGAAAAGTGGGAGGCATCTTACTTCCGTAACGTCTACTCGTCAACCCCTTTTTAATCTTATCCTAGCGTCAGATATCATCCCTGGCAACGCGTAAAAAGGTGGTCATAGAGCAGCGCGTCTATTTTTTTATTTTTAGATCGATTTAGTCGTTAAACATTTGCCAAATATGAACTATTATTTTATAGGTTATCATCCGTTTGATAACGTTTTATCTATGGGTTTTCTGAAAGGATAACGTTATGGCAGAATGGGTTACTGGAACCGTGAAAGAGGTCATCCGCTGGACCGAATCACTGTTCAGCATTAAGATCAATGCCTCAGTCGATCCCTTTATCGCGGGGCAGTTCGCTAAGTTAGCGCTACCGATAAACGGGGAGTTTATTCAGCGCGCCTACTCTTACGTTAACCCGCCTAACGATAGCGACCTTGAGTTTTACCTCGTGACCGTCAAGGACGGCAAGCTGAGCCCTAAACTAAACCAATTGAGTAAAGGCGATGCCGTCTCCATTACCAAGCGGGCGGCCGGTTACTTTCTGCTGGAAGAGGTGCCAGACTGTGAATCTCTATGGATGATAGCAACCGGAACGGCAATAGGCCCCTATCTTTCCATTTTGCAGCATGAGCAAAATACGGCTCGGTTCAGTAAAATCGTCTTAGTTCACGCCGTTCGCCATAAAAAAGATCTAAGTTACCTCCCCCTAATGAATAAACTACGGCAGCGTTATCAGGGCAAGCTTATAGTTCAGACCGTTGTCAGCCGAGAGATCGCGGCCAACGCTCTCCACGGGCGTATTCCGCAGCTTATTGAAAGCGGAGCGCTCGAACGTACGGTGGGCCTCAGCATCGATCCAGAGCGTTGCCATATAATGCTGTGCGGCAATCCCGACATGGTCACTGAGACACAAAAAATGCTAAGAGAAAGCCGCGGTATGCGTAGACACTTACGCCGTAAGCCCGGACACATTACCGGCGAACACTACTGGTAACGCACTCCAATCAGCGCAATAAACAAAAAATCGAGTCAAGGTATGACTAATCGGCATCTATTATTACGCTACAGTTTAGCGTCTATTGTTTTATTATCAGGGAGCCTCAGCGCAGCGACGAAACCGTTGCAGGCCAAGTATGTGCCGCCGCATTTACTGCCCAATGCCCCAACCTTTAATCTCACTATTAGCCAATTTGAACAGGCCTATAACGCCGTTAATCCAAACTATGCGATCCCCACCTATCGGCAGGCAAAATCGCTGACGAACAGAAACAGCCTCTATTTTTACAGTAAAATAAGCGACAGTATTTACTCTTCCGTTGTTTTAGACAGGCAAAACAGTAGGATAAAAAGCCTACAGCTGACTTACGTTTCGTCTAAGGCAAAGCCCGCTAATAAACTGGCGACCGCCGAGATTGGGGCATTGTTAAGGGCGAATGTTTCTCAGAGCAACAGCATTAGGGTTAGTGGCACTATCAATGATTTTGCGGTAACGGGCGGTAACAATATAGTGATAGGGGACAGTGACGCCATAGCCATTGACTACATGATCTCGCTGTTTCAATGGTTTAATCCCTCCATGGCCAAAGAGCACTGCGAGCGCGAGATCGCAAGGCTAATCAAGGCAAAGAAATACGGCCCTTTTTATGCAGAAAACGACAGTAAGCTGCGCTATGTTATAGTCGATCGCGGGGAAAAAGGGATAACATTAGCAATTGAACCGATTAAGCCGACGACATCTAAAGAGTAAAATAACGCTAACGTTATTATTATAGCGTTGTTATATTAACCCTCAGGATCGATCACTAACAATAAACTCACTTTTACTATCTCTAACCGGAGGAAAAAATGCGACATCCATTAGTAATGGGTAACTGGAAACTCAATGGCAGCAAACAAATGGTTAATGACCTGATCGCTGCCTTACGCGATGAACTTAGCGCGGTTGATGGCTGTGATGTAGCAATTGCACCCCCCGTAATGTATTTAGACATGGCTAATCATCAGCTGCCCGGTAGCCATATTGCGTTAGGCGCGCAAAACGTTGACGTTAATCTTTCAGGCGCATATACCGGTGAGGTATCCGCTGACATGTTGAAAGACATCGGCGCTAAATACATCATTATTGGCCACTCCGAGCGCCGTACTTACCATAAAGAGAGCGATGAACTCATCGCTAAAAAATATGCCGTATTAAAAGAGGCCGGCCTCATTCCCGTACTTTGCATTGGTGAAACGGAATCTGAAAACGAAGCTGGTCAAACCGAGGCGGTCTGCGCTAGGCAATTAGACGCGGTATTAAATACCCTCGGCGCAGCGGCATTCGCAAACGCCGTTATTGCCTATGAACCCGTATGGGCGATTGGTACAGGTAAGTCTGCTACCCCAGCACAGGCTCAGGCAGTACACAAATTTATCCGTGGCCATATCGCTAAACAAGATCCGGCAATAGCCGAGAAGGTTATTATTCAATATGGTGGCTCAGTGAACGACAGTAATGCCGCAGAGCTATTTACTCAGCCAGACATCGACGGAGCGTTAGTCGGCGGTGCCTCACTGAAAGCCGGCGCATTCGCCGTTATTGTCAAAGCGGCGGCGGCGGCTAAAAAAACAAAATAGCAGCTTAGTAAAAAGTCATCTTTACTACGCCCCGGCATTGGGCTGCATGCCGGGGTGATGCTTAATCTCGTGAGAATAAATGCAGCCTTTATTCGTTTCAAAGGCAATGGCTAAAATTGGCCATTAAGCCCTATTTTCACCCTAGGCCTCTCAGGCACTTTTTTCGTCAGACTTTAGCTTGCCGCAGCCCCATTGTTGTTACGCACAGTAGAAAATACAGTCTATCTTAGAGGGTGTTGATGCCGTTGCCGTAAAAGCCATAAACCGGCCTGCCGCACCCTATTTCGAGATGCGCTTACTGGCTTATGGATAAACGTTAACCAGCCCAAAATCATCGGCAAGGGTGCTGCTTAGGCCCACCTCAAATCACGCTATACGTGCAATCTAAAGGCGGTGATAATCACTGTACTGAACGAGCGTCTAGGAGTATTAACGCTACGTAAACAGAAAATGCCCTATAAATAGGGCATTTTGCGAGCGCTAACGCGTTAAACAGTATTCAATTAGCCATTAGGATTATCGAGCTCATAGCGCAGTTTTTCTAGGTCCAGTTGACCGGTCCATTTCGCAACCACTACCGTCGCGACACCGTTACCCACCAAGTTAGTTAATGCACGGGCTTCGGACATAAAACGGTCGATGCCAAAGATAATGGCGATGCTTTCCGGTGGAATAGTACCTACCGAGTTTAACGTGCCTGCCAATACAATGAAGGCTCCTCCGGTTACCGCAGCCGCCCCTTTGGACGATAATAAAAGGATGCCTAAAAGTACCAGCTGATCCACCCAGCCCATCGGCGTATTGGTCGCCTGAGCTAAGAAGATAGCCGCCATCGTTAAATAAATTGCCGTACCGTCAAGGTTAAATGAATAGCCGGTCGGGATGACCAGGTCGACGACTGACTTCTTACACCCTGCCTTCTCCATTTTTTTAATCATGTTAGGCAAGACTGATTCAGAAGACGATGTTCCGAGTACGATCAATAACTCGTCTTTGATATAGCGAATAAATTTAAAGATACTGAATCCACATCCTTTGGCAATCGCGCCAATAAACAGGACGATAAACAGGACGCTGGTAAGGTAGAAACACAAGATAAGCTCACCCAACGACAGCAGCGAACCAATTCCCTCTTTACCAATAGTAAAGGCAATTGCGCCAAAGGCGCCAATAGGCGCAATTTTCATGATCATATTGATCATGTTGAAAATAACGCTGGAGATGCTCTCTATAAAATCATAAACCATTTTTCCTTTCTGCCCAACGTGATGCAGAGCAAAGGCAAATAGGATTGCAATCAATAGAACCTGTAAAATTTCACCGCTGGTAAAAGCGGTAACGAACGTTTTAGGTATGATGTTCATCACAAAGGGGATAAACCCTTGCTGCTCAGACTTTTGGCTGAAGCCGGAGGCAATGGCCCTATCCGCTTCGCTAAAGGTTGTGACATCAATATTCATGCCCACACCGGGCTGAAATACATTTACTACCACAAGCCCAACAAACAGAGCGACGGTAGTCACCGTTAGGAAGTAGCCTAAAGCAATTCCCCCGGTTTTGCCCACGGCCTTAAGATTTTCCATGCCCGCAATGCCGGTAACGACAGTGCAAAAAATAATTGGCGCGATAATCATCTTAATTAAATTAATGAACGCAGTGCCTAGAGGCCGCATTTGTACTGCCAAATCGGGGTAAAAGTGGCCAAGCAATATACCGATTGCAATAGCGATTAATACCTGCACATAAAGAATTTTTAGATATGAAAACTTCATAACTATCCCCTAATTTTGATGCTGCATGAGGCTTTATAGACTCACAATATTATAATAATTGATTAACAATTTATAAACACACCCTTAAACATTGGATAAATATCAACCAATAAAAGTCGATCTTTCAACGTTGGACTAAGGTTTATAAAAGATGATAAAAAGTTAAAACAAAATCATACTCTTCTTTTATAGACAATAATTATAAACACAACTTACAGCATTTTACTAATTTGAGATACAAAATAGTGATTTACCCATCATTTTATAAAAAAAAAGACAATACAAACGATAAGACAATAAGATGAAATTATAAAAAAACAGATTAATTACTTATATATCAAAATATTAAAAACAAAAGAAAAAAAAGAACCCATAGAGAACTATGCAATAACATATAAATAAGATATTGAAATACAAAAAATTTTAACCATTCCCCTAATAACTATAGGCATAAACAAAAAAAAGAGATAATTATGGCTATTTTGAAATTTTATCTTTTTTAACAGTGAAAAAATAATTTCACAAACAATATGTTATAAAAAAAATCGCGAATGTTAATTTATATCCGCATAGAAAAATAGCCAACTGGAAAGTGAGGGCCACACGATCTTGCTATGCCTGCGCTAAGTCCGTGCGTTGCTTAGACGTGACTCTCTTTTAATAAGAATAGACGATTAAAGACATTAACAGTTAAATCTAGCGCTGTGCAAAAGAGGAAGTAGGCACAGCCAATAAAAATAAATATCTCCGCAGAGTAGGCGCCATAGCTTTCACCGTTAAGCTGCGTAGCAATATAGGTTAACTCAGTCACGTTAATTACATAGGCAAGGGAGCTGTCTTTTATCAGTGCGATCCATTGGTTGATTAATGACGGCACCATCATTTTTACGGCTTGGGGTAAAATAATTAATCTTAAAACCTGCCATCGATTCAGCCCCAACGATAATCCAGCCTGCCATTGTCCTTGCCCTAACGCGGCAATACCGGCTTTAACCGTATGTGCTATGTAGGCGGCATAAATAAGGGCCAGCGCGCAGATAACGGCGCTCACGGCCGGTGCGTCTATGCCAAAAGCGATTGGCAGGAGAAAATAGACCCAAAAAATCAGCATAATCACCGGAATCGCGCGAAAAAAACCGAGGCCAATAGTTAAAATAGTGGCGGCCCACCCTCTAAACATCACTAAGGCGACGCCTGCAAAGAGGCCTAAAAGGGTGGCAAAGAGCCCGGCTAACAACGCAATCGCTATCGTCAGTACCGCACCGCCTAGAGGGCCATTAGGATAAGATCCCCATATTAGATAGTCGATGTCTTGCCCAATCAGCGTAAAGTCCATATTAGCGAGCCACCTTTAATGCCGATCGATGTTCGTACCAAAAGCCGAACGCCTCGATTAATGCAATAAGCGCAATGTAAAAAAACGTCGCGATAGCGAAGGACTGAAAGGCTTTTAAGCTGGCGGTTTCAACCTGCCGAGAGGCATAGGAGAGTTCGGCAACGCCGATGGTCATGGTTAACGATGAGCTTTTAATAATATTCATATACTGGCCAAGCAGAGGAGAGAACGCAATCCTTGAGGCCTGTGGCAGTATGACGTATCGCATAGATTGCCAGAACGTTAGGCCCAACGCCGCGGCGGCATATTTTTGGCCCGTAGCTACCCCCAAAATACCGGCTCGAATCTCTTCAGATATAAACGCTGAAAAATAGAGGGTTAGACCAAATACGGCGGATAGAAACTCAAACGAGGGCCAAACTACATCAGTGTCAAAAATGTGGATTTGGTGAGGTGTATTTAACCAAGGCATCCAGCCCTCTGGTAAATATTTGCCTACGGCAAAGTACCAGAAGAAGAGTTGAACCAGCAGCGGAGTATTACGAAACAGTACGCAATAGGCGATAACGATAACGTTAAAAAACCTAACGCCGCTGTCTCTTAGGCCTGCTAAAAACAGGCCTAAGAGCGTTGAGGCAAAAATAACGAGTAGAGATAAGCCTAAGGTAACTAAAAACCCCTCCCACAGCCAGCCAAGGTATTCCGGTTGCAAAACTAGTATGGCCAACTCGCTTACGTTCATATGCCAGTATCATCCGCTATTGAGAGATTATTAAACATCAACGGTTATCGCCTGCCGTCATTTTTTTGATAAAAATTGATGACGTTACTCTTTTTCCACAGCGGCAATTTTAAAGTCTCCGCGAGGCACGGCAGAGTTTGTCTGCGGGCCAAACCAGCGATTATAAATCTCAACGGCTTCACCGCTGCTTTCTAAGTCTAACAGCGCTTTGTCTATCGCGGCAACTAAACGCGCTTCGCCTTTAGGAACGCCTACGCCTTGATACTCTTGTGTAATGCTAAACGGTGAAATCTCAAAATCGGCTTTTATTGCCTCAGGTAAGTTAGCCAATAGGCCTACGAGCTTAGCATCGTCTTGGGTTATCGCCTGCACGTTACCGTTGCGAAGCGCGGTGAAGGCTACGGGCGTATCGTCATAGGAGATGACTTTTGCCGTTGGGTATTTATCCCTTAAGGTAATCTCCTGTACGGTGCCTTTATCAGCGCCAATACGTAGATTTTCTAAATCTTTTGGCTGAGTTAATAGACCTTTTTTAGCGATAAATTTTTGCCCGGTCGCGAAGTAGGGCACGCTAAAATCTACTGCCTTAGCCCGCTCATCGGTTATGGTAAAGTTAGCGGCGATTAAGTCTACTTTATGAGAAGAGAGAAGCGGTATGCGGTTGGCGGGATTCGTTGGCTGGAGCTGCACTTTAACGTTTAAGGCTTTGCCTATCGCATTGGCGATATCAATATCGTAACCTGCCAGGTTCCTCGTCTTTTTATCAACAAAGCCAAACGGAGGATTGCCGTCAAATACCGCAATTTTAACTACGCCGGCTTTTTGGATATCATCAAGCCTATCGGCGTAGGCAAGGTTAGATAAACTCGACATACCGGTGAATAACGCTAGATAAACTAAGCTACTTTTTAGCGATCGTCTCATAACAGGCTCCCGTTGATAAATGAGTTGTACTAAAGGTGGTTAATCGTTAGTTAATATCAGGCCGGTTAAAAAATGAAATAACATATAAAGATATTGATATCTCATTTTTTGCTAATGAGTGAATTCTGCCGGACGGTGACTAAAATTTACTGATTAATAGACTGTATTGATTACACATTGTCATTTTAAGGTGGGATTTATTAACCGTATTCTGTCTGGTTATGGCAACACTTTTTTGGGAAGGTGAATGGATTTAGGAGAAAATCGATCGTTAGCGTTGGATAGACGATCTTATGATGACGCTTTTATTAAAAAACGTCCTGATCATTCAGGACGTTTTTATTAGCATGATGAAAAGTTAGTCAATATTAAGTTGCACTCCGGGCCAATCCGTTACTCCCCCCGCTACGGTTTGGTCTAATTTATACGCATTGTTATCCCCAACGCCAAATAACAGCCCTTTATTAGTTTGGTAGATAATATGATGAGCACCGCTACCAATATCGGTAATAGCCTGCCCGATTTCGCTTTGTATCGTCAGCCGTGCATTGAACAGCGAGTTGTATTGTTGGGTGTGACCATAACCCCAGCTAAAGATCTGGCCATCTCTCGTCAAGACAATAATACCTTCCGCTAAATATGCGACCTGTTTTGCATTGTTAACTATCAATCGAGGCGTTTTTTCAACGGTATTTACCTCAGAGGCAGCGCCAAGTTCAGCCTGTATATTCCAACGAATCACTCTACCATCGTCCAGTAGCGCAACGCCTATGCCATGGCCTCCCCCCAAGCTGACAATCTGCCCGGCGAATTCCGATAGCATATTAACAGGCTGTTGAATCGCGGTGATGATTTCACGCCCACTGGTAGCCGATATGCCAAGGTAGCCCCAGTTATAAACCTTACCGCTTTCGGTCACCGCAAAGACGTTTCGCTGACCGGCGCCAATTAACCGAATCGGCAATGAATCGCCTAGCGTAATTAGTTGCGGCGTATCCACATTCACTCTTTCAGGATTGGGGCTGGAGACCATTGCTTCCCCTGCTACTGCACCGCCACCGCCCTGGAAGTTAGGAAACGCAATATCGCCAAGGCCAATGTCTGGCGTCATTAATCGCGTTTTAGCGTTAAAATCTCTCTGTAGCGCAGGCCTATAGTTAGCCAATTGACCATAGGTATTATTGCCCCAAATATAGGCTTGACCACTTTTGCTTAGCGCAAGGGTAAATAGGTCACCCGACACGATCTGTTTAATATTGCTTAATATCTTTTCGGGTACCGCGCGGGTAAGGTTGTCGGCCCCCATACTGGTAGGGAAAAATCCCCAGCGATAGACGTCGCCCTTATCATCTAATGCCGTCAGGTTATGTTGACAGCCCGTTAGGGCTACGATGCCTTTCAAGCCAGCAACTTTGGTCGCAGCCACATTAGCAGCAACGTCGATATTGCCATTGCCGTGTAGCCCCCGCGAACGGTTACCCCATATTACAGCGTCGCCGTTTACAATGGCCGCCGCCGTTTCATCAAGATACCCTTGAGCAAGGCTTATAGCGTTAGGCCGATCATTGATTTCATCCTTATACAAGACAATACCATAGAGCCCTTGGGCGTTTTGGGCAAGGTTTAACGTGATGGCGTACTTTTCTCCCTCAATCGCGTTAAATTTAAGCCGATATAGATTTTTACCCATATACTCCATGACGCCTAAGCCATTTACCTTTAAATTAGGCGTAAAATGGCCTTGACTATCGACGTCAACTATAAAAGTGCCGGTATTTTTAGCGGTATAGAGGTAGTGATGCGACTCGCCATTTGGCTTAACCCGCGCTAAAAAGTTAATATCGCTGACAAACTCAATATCTGGCTGGTTTTGCCAATCTTGGTTTGAGAGACCAAAGGCTAAATTGCCCCAGTCACCATAGGCTTTATCAAATTTGACCTCATTACAGGTTCCCCCGGTTTGCAGCAGAGAATCAACAATCTCATTCATATTGTAAGGCGGCGCATTATGGATCATTCTAGGGTACATCTCTTTGAAGAAGTCCGCGCCATAGTTATCTTCCTTAGAGGGCTTCATTAAGGCATTTGGCGCTTCATTTCCTCCATAGGACAGTGAGGTAACTTTAGCGCCCTTTTGCAAAGCAAGCCTTGCCGTGAGGTGTAAAACCTCAATGTCGTAGTATGTCCAGTTCAGGAAGACATATGTTTCGAACTGGTTTTTGTCCAGAACGGCGCCCGCTATGTTATCGAAATCGCTTATAATATACAGGTGAGTTTCATTTGGCTCTCCTAAAGGCGTATACATTTCAAGCACATTGTAAAGAGAGTAATAAATTTCCGTAAAACTTGTCGTTCCAAACGATTTAATAGAGGAGGAGATAAAGTTGCGATCAAGGATGTCCTGCGGATCGAGGAACTCATCGAGGCCCTGGGGCGATATTATACCCACCGCGCTCGGTAGCTCATTTAAGGCATTATTCTCACCTCGATAGAGATCCCTATTGCGCTTAGCGTAAAGCGATAAAATCCTCTCCGCCTGCTCAACGCGCTTATTGGACGGATCGTTCCAAAGATTACTGCCGCTATCGTCAACGTACATCAATATCTTTTTATAGGCACTTGGCGCCTTCACCGTCACTTTATTAAGCGTGCCGTAGTAGATTCGCGTTTCCTTACTGTTACTGTCGATGTTATTTGAAATAGCCTTAATCATGACATAAACATCGGCATCGGTCGGTTTATTGGCTTTTTTATCTTTATACCATAGCGGCATGATAGCGTTTATGAGACTGGTGCGGGACTCTTCACTTAAAAATAGGGTGTGAACTAGACCGCTATCGGCTGAGGCTGAACGCGTGAGGTTTCGACTCAGCTTAGACTTGGTTTTAATCTTATCGATTAATTCAAATCTGCCATTTTCACCCGAGAAAAACAGCAGCTCATAGTAATCATGGTTAGGCATTCCCGTATTGCTTTTGAGCTGCTGCCACTGTAACGCCACTTTTTTGGTATCAAACAGGTTAACTAGATCGCCGTTTTGAGACTCATCGAGAAAATCGGTTATGCCCTGATCGGTAAAGATTTCGGCTAACTCTTGAGTTTTCTTAAGCAAATCGGTCACATCAGTGTTCTCACTGTTTTCCAATGTACCCGCAGGCCTACCGGAATGGTATTGGTAGAGGCTTCGATAAAAATCACCTAAGTCACCCAAATTTTTATTCGCTAAAACCTGATCAAAGAGCTGCATTGGATAAGCGATGGGCTTATTGCCGGCCGTCAACTCCCAAAAAATTCGAGAAATGCTAAACTCTGAATCCTCACCCAGAAAATAGGTTGGGTTGTTGTTAACAAAATCCACCTCAACGCCGTTAACGTCCTCATAAACGGTATTGCCAACGTTATGGTATTGACTCATGGTTTTTAAATACGGATCGGAGGTAAACTGCAGCAAATAGACGGCAAACCAGTTGCCATAGGCCCTTTCAAAGGCCTCTTTTACCGCCATCGCCTTACTTTTGTAGGTGAGAAGATTTTTGGGATTATCATAGGGTGAGATGCCGAAGGCATAGTGCCCTGACGGGCTACCCTGAGTAATATTTTTGTCATAAGCGATGGCAAACCCTATCTGTTGGCCAATAACGTCCCATGAAAAAACGCTGTCGTGGTTAATGACCATGGTCGAAGGGTTCGCTATATAGTAGCCGCCGCTTGTCTTGGGCTCAAGGTTATAAATAACGCGCAGATCTCGCTTTTTCTCTGCGTTAAAATGCTTAGACGCCAGTGAAAGCACTTCAACAACGCCTTGAAATACTGACCAGGCTTTTGCCCGATCGGCATCGATGCGGTTTGACAGATCGCTAGTCACGCCACTGTTGTCACAAAGATTTAGGCTGTAATTATCGCCGGTAAAAATAGCGTCGTCGAACTCAACGCTGAGTATTGATTCTATGCCCGACCGCTTTAAATAGAGGTCGAATTTCATATGACGATAGCTGCCAACAAGCCGCGCTTTGAACCTATAGCCATCGCGAGGTACGGTAAAGCTGAATTTACCTTGATACACGGAACCACTGATGGGTGCCGTTTTACCTTCGCTGTCTTCAAGGGTAATCTCTGCGCCGTGAAGCGGTAAAAAAATATTTTCACCGGTCTGCTCGGCCGTTTTCAACGTTGCCGGCCAGTTAATAGAGATTGATTTCTGTTGGCCTGCTTTTAATGATTTTTTGTTGGTCATAAATAAATTCCTTTTTATAAAATAAAAAAACCACGCCTTAGCAATTCAGACGGAAAATAAAGCAACATAAAGAGGCCCCCTTTTGAACCAGAATCCGCGGCGGCATTATTTTGCCTTGAAAATCGGGCGAGGGGTGTCCTTTGGGTTTACCATAGAATCACAGAATGAACTTTTGATAAGGTGAATGGCTTTAAGTACTAAGCGGTTAGCCTTAAGGATAAGGCTTTTTTTTATTAAACCCTGTCATAACATCATGCGTCGAGATGGGTTACCATTTTCCCCCGCCCAAAAATGATGACGCCATAGCATGGCGATATGAATGTGCGTTATAAAAATAGATAACGCCTCTATTTCAGAGTATTAACTCAATATCAGATTAAAACTACGAGGGAAACAGCGCTAAATTGAAGCCGCCGTTTGGCAAAACGATTAAGGTGATTTTAAGGGAGTGAGAGGGGGTAGAAATAGCGGCAGCGTGTGACGCTAATCGCCCCTGACAGCCTTGATATTCATTATTGGGCCCTATTAACCGTCAATAACACGGTTAATGATGATTAATAGAGGCCAGAAAAATTAATAAATCAAACAGACTTATCCAACCTTATGTGCATAATCATATCTTATTATCAGATATAGTCAACAATTTACAGTTGTTATTAACAATAACTTTTTGTTATTAGACTTCTTCAATAGACTGTTCACTGTGCTATTAAAAAATCGCAACGCTGAAAAAATACCTCTCTAATTTTACGTAAACCCCCAGGGCAGTTGGGCATTTAGGCTCCCAATAGCTCAAAGCGAAATGACAGGGGCAAAGTCGCGCATCGACACTGAGTTATTATTGGTAATTAAGCGGTTATTTTTTCGCTAATAGGCTATTGATCTCATCTCCGCTGCGATGACGGAAATCCTGTCCTTTAACAAAGTAGAAAATAAATTCACAAATATTCTGTGTTCTATCGCCGACCCTTTCCAATGAACGCGCGCATTCAAGCGCAGTAAGAACGTTAGGAATGGAGCGAGGATCCTCCATCATATAGGTCATTAACTGGCGTACAATGCCCTCATACTCCTGATCGATCTTTTTATCTTCATTATAGATACGCACCGCTTCATTAATATCCATCCGTGTGAAGGCATCCAATACATCATGCAGCATCTGAATGGTATGGCGCCCCAACGACTCTAGGCTCACAATTAACGTTTGGTGCTGCTGAGCAAATTTATCCAATACTGCTCGACAGATATGATCGGCGATATCACCAATGCGCTCTAACTCAGAGATGGTTTTAATAATGGCAATAATTAAGCGAAGATCGATAGCGGTAGGCTGCCTTTTAGCAATAATGCGGGCGCAGGCTTCATCAATTGTCACTTCCATTTTATTAACTCGACTATCTCCAGCAATCACTTTTTGAGCGAGGTCTTCATTGCCAGAGTGCATTGCGTCAATTGCGTTCGTTAGCTGCTGCTCAACTAAGCCACCCATGGTCATCACCTGAGTGCGAATGAACTCTAACTCAGCGTTAAACTGAGCCGAAGTGTGTTTCTTTAGGTTTAAATTTTCCATCGCGATTCCTATTATCAACCGTAACGGCCAGTAATGTAGTCTTCAGTCTGCTTTTGTTTAGGCGTAGTAAATAACGTATCGGTATCGCTATACTCTATGAGTTCGCCTAAATACATAAACGCCGTACTGTCTGAACATCGAGCGGCCTGCTGCATATTATGTGTGACGATAACAACGGTATACTCTGATTTAAGCTCAGAAATTAACTCTTCTATTCTGCTTGTGGAAATAGGGTCCAATGCCGAACAGGGCTCATCAAGCAGTAAAACCTCAGGCTTAATTGCAATGCCCCGCGCGATACATAGCCTTTGCTGTTGGCCACCGGATAGGCTATAGCCGCTTTGGTTAAGCTTATCCTTTGTCTCATTCCACAGCGCAGCTTTAGTCAAGGCCCACTGCACTCGCTCGTCCATCTCAACGCGCGACAGTTTTTCAAATAGACGGACGCCAAACGCAATATTGTCATAGATTGACATAGGGAACGGCGTGGGTTTCTGAAAAACCATACCGACTTTAGCCCTTAATAACGCCACGTCACGATCGTCCGTCAGAATGTTATTCCCATCTAATAAAATTTCACCTTCGGCTCGCTGATCGGGATAAAGCTGAAACATCTTATTAAAGGTACGTAGTAATGTCGACTTACCGCAGCCGGACGGGCCAATAAACGCCGTTACCTTATTTCGCTGAATGCCTAACGAGACGTGTTTAAGGGCGTGAAAGTTACCGTAATAAAAATTCAGATCGCGAACCTGAATCTTTGCTGAATCATCAATTACCGTTGTCATTAAAATAGTCTCTCAATTAATATCTTTTCTTGGCAAATAAAACGCGCGCCGCAATATTCAGTAATAAAACGCAAAGGGTAATTAATAGTACCCCCGCCCACGCCAGCTGCTGCCAGTCTGCAAATGGGCTCATTGCAAATTTAAAGATGGTCACCGGCAGGTTGGCTATGGGCTGGCTTAAGTCCGTACTCCAAAATTGATTAGACAGTGCGGTAAACAGTAGCGGAGCCGTTTCGCCAGCAATACGCGCAATGGCTAAGAGCATTCCGGTAACAATGCCTGAAACCGACGCCTTTAGCGTTATTGCTAAGATCATCTTCCACTTAGGGGTACCTAAAGCATATGCGGCCTCACGCAGGCTATCGGAAACTAATAGCAGCATATTTTCAGTGGTGCGAATAACAATTGGGACCTGTAGCAACGCCAGCGCAACAACGCCCGCCCAGCCGGAGAAACGCTCCATTTGCGTAACAATCATCATGTAGACAAATAGGCCGACCACGATGGAGGGAGCCGATAGCAAAATATCGTTAATAAACCGAACGACCGAAGCAACCCAAGATGTTCTCCCGTATTCCGCTAAGTAAATTCCGGCTAAAATACCTAATGGTGTGCCAATCACCGTTGCCCATAGCACCATTAAGGCACTGCCAGCCATCGCGTTAGCTAAACCGCCGCCGGATGTGCCAGGGGGAGGCGTCATTTCGGTAAAGAGCGCTAAAGACATGCCGTCAACGCCTTTAGTTATCGTCGATAGTAATATCCAGACTAGCCAAAATAGGCCAAAGGCCATCGTCGATAAAGATAAAAAGAGGGCAATATTATTTTTATAGCGCCGTTTTTTTTGCATACGTTGGCGCACTCTTTGACTTTTGTCATTTGGCATAACGCTATTATTTTCGCTCATATCAACGCCCCTCACTTTTGGCCAAACGCGCTATCATCAGTTTAGAGAGCATAAGGACAATGAAGGTAATCACAAATAAGATTAGCCCGAGCTCCATCAAAGCCGATGTGTGCAGCGTTGATTCTGCCTCAGCAAACTCATTTGCTAAAGCAGAGGTAATACTGCTGCCCGGCATAAATAGCGATGTACTAAACTGATAGGTATTGCCAATAACAAAAGTCACCGCCATTGTTTCACCTAACGCACGGCCCAAACCCAACATCACTCCACCAATAACGCCGTTTTTAGTGTAGGGTAGGACGACACGCCAAATGACTTCCCAAGTTGTGCAGCCAATGCCATAAGCCGACTCTTTCATCAGTACCGGCGTTTGTTCAAAGACATCGCGCATCACTGAAGCAATATAAGGAATAATCATAATTGCCAGAATAACTCCCGCCGCTAGAATGCCGATACCGTAAGCAGGGCCGGCAAACAGTGAACCAATGATAGGCAAACTTGACATGACCCGGCCAACCGGCTCTTGAAAATAGCCGGCAAAAAGCGGCGCAAACACAAACAGCCCCCACATACCGTAAACAATGCTGGGAATGGCGGCTAAAAGTTCAATTGCGATACCCAATGGGCGTTTTAGCCAGTTAGGCGCCAGTTCGGTAAGAAACAGCGCAATGCCAAAACTTACCGGAACGGCAATAGCGAGGGCAATAAACGACGTGACTAACGTGCCGTATATTGGCACCAAGGCACCAAATTGATCCGCTGGCGGATCCCACTCTTTACCCCATAAAAATGAAAAGCCAAACTCGCTTATACTTGGTAACGCAGCAATAAATAACGATACGATAATGCCACCCAACAGCAATAGCGTAATGATTGCCGATGATTTCACCAATGCAGCGAAAAAGATGTCTCCATATTTGCTGGGTGCCTTTACCTTAGATTGACTCGACATAATCATACGTTTCTCTTATCAATGATTTTTACTAACCCGGTTCCCCAACATACGATAATACCGCTAGCTAAATAATGGTTGGCCATTGGCATCCTTAATTTCTGTGCGCCACGCTTGGTGAACATAATTTACGACCTCCGCCGGCAGTGGCGCATAGCCAAGATCCGACGTTACGCCATTACCGTTACTGTAGGCCCAGTCAAAAAAGGCCAAAACCTCTCTAGCCCTTTCGGGGCGGTTTGGTCGCTTATGTACCAAAATAAAGGTCGTCGAGGTAATAGGCCATGCATTAATACCGGGTTGATTTGTCAGATCTTGAGCAAATGAATTACCCCAATCTGCAGCCAAAGCCGCATTGCTAAAACTCTCTCGGCTAGGCTTTACCGCGTGACCATCTGCCGAAATTAAATTGGTGTAGTTAAGATTAGCCTGCTTAACATAAGCATACTCAACGTAGCCTATTGCGCCTGGAATACGCTGAACAAAGGCAGAGATGCCGTCATTTCCTTTGCCGCCAATACCCGTTGGCCAATTAATATTTGAACCGACGCCCACCTGCTCTCTCCACTCTTCGCTTGATTTAGCGAGATAGTTTGAAAATACATACGTTGTACCGGATCCATCAGAGCGGCGGATTACGGCAATATTTTGGTGGGGTAAATTTAGCCGTGGGTTAAGTTTGGCAATGGCAGGATCGTTCCAATATTTAATTTTACCAAGATAGATATTGGCCAACGTTTGTCCATCTAAGGTCAGTTCACCCGAGTTTATTCCTCGTATATTAACGGCTAGAACAATGCCGCCAATAACGGTAGGAAACTGAAATAATTCATTTTTTCGTAGGCGCTGTTCGGATAATGGCGCATCTGAGGCGCCAAAATCAATGGTATTTGCGTTAATCTGATTTACTCCACCAGAAGATCCTATCCCCTGATAGTTAATTTTATTACCGGTGCGATCAAAATAAACGGCCGCCCATTTAGAATAGACGGGGGCCGGGAAAGTAGCGCCTGCGCCGGTAATATTGGAGCCCACAGCAAAAACGGGCAACGCATATACGGTAAATAACGTTGCCGCCGCTGCGGTAAAAATGGCCTTAATCAATCTCATCTATCTCTCCAAACTGATTCAGTTGCTAAAAGAGAGGCAACTGGAATATTGCCTAGGTTAACTGAGTTAAATGACAGTTGAATGTCAGGTTTATGACAAATTTGTGACAGTCACTATCCCGTTCAAGATCAATAGTGAAACGCCATTGACAGGGTCGCTAGTGGGCTATTTTTTCAGCCCGGTGCTAAAAATAACCTTTAACGGTAGGCATACTTTATCTATATGAACGCTAAATTTTTAGGGTGTGGCGTTGTTTTAAATGAGAATAGGGTTAGTTAAGTATGAGAAAAAAGCTATTGATCGTGATAATCTGACGCCTGTTTTACCCTATAGCTTGATACTCTTCCCTATTTGGTACGGTAATGCAGCGTAAAATTACTTTCCTGAGCTGAGAACGCACAACGTTTGATGCGGCTCTGACAATGACGAAGCGTGTTATTGGATCGCCATAATAATTGGTGCCGCGTTTTTAGCCACAGTCCCCGGGCTTAAAGTCGCATGAACGATCTCATTAGGCTATGGTAACTGTAATATGGATATCATCAATAAGCATAAAATACGGTTAACCCATACGCCAGACGGTTTTACAGATACTGCCCCAGAGGCTATTTTTACTGTACTCATGAAGACCACAATTTGTATCCCAGATGAGCTATACGTTTGATAGACGTTCACCATAGGACGTGAGCCAATTGGCTAAAACCAGTGTAAAACGGGCCCGCAGTGGATTCGAGGTGAAGATATTGTACTCCCAGTCAGATTGAAAGAGGGCGTTTTCTGCCCAGCGCTGTGAGCGTTATGATCTACATGTACGCCGGCTCCGACTTTATCTGCACTCATAACGAATGAGGTGCAGTAGTCAGTGAACAGGGGCTCATCTCGGCATTAAAAATAGGCGTTTCGTGCGATGAGGCTGGACGCCTGTATTATAAGTCTCCGCCGGCTGAATTTGGGCAAAATAGGCTAGATAATGCCAGTGCGTTACCCTAAATTGGATCGGATAAGGGAGAGGCACAACGGTCGACTTAACCGTTGATAATATGATTAAACCGCTGAACGGAGACTTTAGCGAGAATAACGCCAGTTCATTAGGTATAACTAACGCTATCGACCAATCACTAAGTAAAAATAGAGAGGTTATAAAGATGGATAATATGGCTAATGGCTAAATAGCAAACGGCCTGAGTTCAAAAAATTCAGGCCGCTAAAAATTAACCCAATAGTTACTCTACCGTAACAGATTTTGCTAAGTTACGCGGCTGATCCACATCGGTGCCCTTAATTAGCGCAACGTAGTAGGAGAGTAGCTGCAGCGGAATAGTATAAAAAACAGGTGCAGTAATGTCCTCAATGTGAGGCAAGGGTATGATTTTCATTGTTTTATCGTTAACAAATCCGGCCTCTTTGTCGGCGAAAACATAGAGTAAGCCTCCGCGGGCGCGAACCTCTTCAATGTTAGACTTAAGCTTTTCAAGTAGCTCATTATTCGGAGCAACAACAATAACCGGCATATCGGCGTCAATGAGCGCCAGCGGCCCGTGTTTTAATTCACCGGCTGCATAGGCCTCAGCGTGAATATAAGAAATCTCTTTTAGCTTTAGCGCACCTTCCATCGCGATAGGATACTGATTTCCACGACCAAGGAATAACGTATGGTGCTTTTCGCAGAAGTCTTCGGCTAACGATTCAATCATCTTATCTAAAGAGAGTATCTGCTCAATGCGGCTAGGCAGCGCCTGCAATGCATGAACAATCTGGTGCTCAGTATTTTCAGGCATTCCGTGCAGATGACCCACTCTTGCGACCAGCATCAATAAAACGACTAATTGGGTTGTAAATGCTTTAGTAGAGGCAACGCCAATCTCTGTACCGGCTTTAGTCATTAAGGCGAGGTCTGACTCACGCACCAGAGAGGAGCCCGCAACGTTACAAATTGCCAGTGAGCCTAGATACCCAATCTCTTTAGATAAGCGTAAGGCCGCTAGGGTATCGGCCGTCTCACCCGATTGAGAAAGGGTAATTAGTAGGCTGTTTTTGCGCACCGCAGGCTTGCGATAGCGAAATTCAGACGCAATTTCAACGTCACAGGGTATACCCGCTAAAGACTCAAACCAATAGCGCGAAACTAAGCCTGAGTTATAGGACGTTCCGCAGGCAACTATTTGAATATGCTCAATTTGGCTTAGTAAGCGATCCGCTTCCTCACCGAGTTCAGATAAATTAATGAGGCCGTGGTTAAAGCGCCCCTCTAACGTATTCTTTATGGCCACGGGCTGCTCATAAATTTCTTTCTGCATATAGTGGCGGAAAGCCCCTTTATCACCGGCGTCATACTGAACGTTTGACTTGATAATTTCTCGATTAACCTGCTGCCCATGGATATCAAAAATGGTCACTTCTTCACGAGTAATTTCGGCAATATCACCCTCTTCAAGAAAGATAAAGTGACGTGTCACGGGTAATAAAGCAAGCTGATCGGAGGCAAGAAAGTTTTCGCCTATGCCTAGCCCTATAACTAACGGGCTGCCCGAACGTGCGGCAACCATCACGTCTGGATTACGGCTATCCATAATAACCGTGCCGTAGGCGCCGCGTAGTTGAGGGATCGTGTTCTTAACGGCATCAATTAAGGAGCCGCCCTGCTTTAGCTTGTCGTGAACTAAATGAGCAATCACTTCGGTATCGGTTTCAGAGGTAAAGCGATAGCCTTTCGCAATAAGGCCTTCACGCAGTGACTCGAAATTTTCAATAATGCCATTATGGACTACGGCAACATAATCAGAGACGTGTGGGTGAGCATTATGTTCACTTGGCTCACCGTGCGTAGCCCAACGCGTATGGGCAATACCGGTTTTACCTGATAGTGGGTTCGTTGCAACGGCGTCGCTTAAGCATTTAACTTTGCCAACCCGACGAATACGCTGTAAGCGCCCAGAATCGTCAATTACGGCTAAGCCTGCTGAATCATAGCCACGATATTCTAAACGTCGTAATCCCTCTAGCAAAATGCCTGTAACATCACGTTGAGCAACAGCGCCCACAATTCCACACATAGTTAATACCTTTTGTTTAAAATGAAAATACTAATTGGGTATACATTACTCATTTCTAGCGAAGACGATTAACAGCGCTCTTTTTTAATCGGCCGCTTCCACTGGCTTATATGCCTCTGCTTTACGCGGCTAATAACAAGCTCACCTTCGGCAACGTTTTGAGTCACGGTTGTACCGGCGCCGATTGTTGAGCCATTAGCAACGGTGACAGGCGCTACTAATTGACTGTCGGATCCAACAAAAACGTCATCACCAATAATCGTCTTAAATTTATTGGCACCGTCGTAATTACAGGTAATTGTGCCGGCGCCTATATTAACATTATTACCCACTTGCGCATCGCCTAAATAGCTCAGGTGGCCTGCTTTAGTCGCCCTGCCTAAGCGAGACTGCTTTATTTCAACAAAGTTGCCAACGTGAACCTCTTCGGCCAATTCTGCGCCGGGGCGTAAACGTGCAAAAGGGCCTACAGTACAGGCATTAGCCAGTGAGGCTCCGTCTAATATAGAGTAGGGGCTTAATTCACAGCTATCGCCAATGGTACAGTTTTTCAGTATGCAGCCGGCCCCAATTTTAACGTTGTTACCTAAGACGACCTTTCCTTCAATGATAACATTGACATCGATAGTAACATCACGGCCGTGTTCTAACTCACCTCGTAAATCAATGCGAGCGGGATCCAATAGCGTTACCCCCGCCAACAAAAGACTATCTGCCCGCTGTTTTTGGTAAATGCGCTCTAAAGCGGCTAACTGTAGGCGATTGTTAACGCCTTCAACTTCGCTTTGCTCCTTAGGCTGTACCGTTGCAATTTTTCTACCCTCACCGTGGGCAATAGCAATAATATCGGTAAGGTAATACTCATTTTGAACGTTACTGTTGGTCAATTTAGCTAACCAACGCTGCAAATCTTGCCCATTGGCAACTAAAATCCCGGTATTCACCTCGCTAATCTGCCTCTGCCGTTCATTGGCATCTTTGTGCTCAATGATACCGATGACCTCGCCGTTTTCTCGAACAATGCGACCATAGCCGGTGGGGTCATCCAAATTAAAAGTCAGTAAGCCGATCCCGCCCTGTGGCTGAATAGCGATAAGCTGCTTAAGGGTTTGTTCGGAAATAAGCGGCACGTCACCATAGAGTATCAATACGTTTTCATCATCTTTAAAATAGGGCGCCGCCTGCTGCACCGCATGTCCGGTACCAAGCTGTTCGGCCTGTAAAACCCAATTGATGGATGGGCTGGTTATTTTTTGCTTGAGCAAATCGCCGCCGTGACCATAAACTAAATGCACGCTGTCGGCTCCCAACCTGAGAACGGTATCAATAACGTGCTGTACCATTGGCTTTCCGGCCAGTAAGTGCAGCACTTTTGGCAGATCTGAGTACATACGAGTACCCTTACCCGCGGCAAGAACAACAACGCTAAATGGATTAACCGGCATAATTAAATCAACCTAAGATAAAAATAGACATCCGTATAATAATCAATATACACAACTAACGGATATAATTTAATAAAAGAAACGCTAAAAAGAGTTGCTAATAGTAAACATGTTTATGAATAAAATTACTACCTATTTTAATCGAAAAAGCCTTTTAAGCTTAGGTACAATGCTATGAACGGTGCCGATAAAACGGTATTAACACAAAAAAGGATTATTTGTACCGAGATTGAAATAACGCATCTATTGGCAAATTGATTAACCTTAACTTGATATAGAGCCCCACTTTTAGCCAGCCCTACTCAATCTATTTGTGCTTAACCTAGATATGGCGACAACGTTAAAATAACGATAACCGTTTATTAAACGTAAGCGCTTGGCCTGTGTACCGATAAAGATAACTCAAAGCGGTATTCAGGCGTAATTTTAGCGATATAATGAGTAAACTTATTATCAAATATAAGCATAATTGATCATCGGCATAAATAATGGAGCAGATACGCCGCGCTTACGCGTAAAATAGTGCTCAATAATATCGTTATCGGCGTCAAAGAAGGCGTATTTACTCTCCACCGTTAAGGTGAAAAAAGTGAGAAATTACCCAGAAAGAAGAATGCAGTGAGCGGAAATAAAAAGGGCTTTTACGCTATTCATAAAAAAACCAGCCGTTTAATTGGCTGGTTTAATCTTAACTTTTCGCTAAAAGCCTACAGCCGTTTTTTGGTCAGTTCTATAACCCGCAGCTTAGCAATCGCTTTGCTCAATTGAGCTGAGGCATGAGCAAAATCGATATCGCCATGGGAGCTATGGATATACTCTTCCGCCTGGCGTTTTGACTCAACTGCTCTAGCCTCATCGAGATCTTGAGCACGAATAGCCGTGTCAGCTAAAACGGTTACGGCATTAGGCTGAACTTCAAGGATGCCGCCAGAAAGATATATATACTCTTCTTCACCGTTTTGTTTAACAATACGGATCATGCCTGGCTTAATTGTGGTAAGCAGCGGCGTGTGGCCGGGATAAATACCCAGCTCGCCCTCAGTTCCCGTTACCCTAATACGCTGAACGTCACCTGAAAACAGATGGGATTCAGCGCTGACAACTTCTAACTTATAAGTTGTTAAAGCCATATGGCTCTCCTCGTGCAGTATCTAACCCGGCAAATTAAATTGATTTTGCTTTTTCTAACGCTTCTTCAATAGAGCCAACCATGTAAAATGCCTGCTCAGGCAGATGGTCAAATTCACCGTTCATGATGCCGTTAAAACCGCGAATAGTATCCTTCAACGAAACATATTTACCTGGAGAACCGGTAAATACTTCAGCTACGAAGAAAGGCTGAGATAAGAAACGCTGAATTTTACGAGCGCGGGCAACCACTAGCTTATCGTCTTCTGAAAGCTCATCCATACCTAAGATAGCAATGATATCTTTCAGCTCCTGATAACGCTGAAGTATTGACTGAACGCCACGAGCACAGTCATAGTGTTCTTGCCCAACCACTAAAGGATCTAACTGGCGGCTAGTTGAATCTAGAGGATCTACCGCAGGATAGATGCCAAGAGAGGCAATTTGCCGGCTTAATACAACCGTCGCATCTAAGTGCGCAAAAGTAGTCGCGGGTGACGGATCGGTTAAGTCATCGGCCGGCACATATACGGCCTGAACGGACGTGATGGAGCCTGTCTTAGTCGAGGTAATGCGCTCCTGTAAAACGCCCATCTCTTCGGCCAAAGTTGGCTGATAGCCTACCGCTGAGGGCATGCGACCCAATAGTGCCGATACTTCCGTACCGGCTAAGGTATAGCGATAGATATTATCGACAAAAAGCAGAACGTCTCGACCTTCATCACGGAATTTTTCAGCCATGGTTAAGCCCGTTAAGGCAACGCGTAAACGGTTCCCCGGCGGCTCATTCATTTGTCCATAAACGAGGGATACTTTGTCCAATACGTTAGACTCTGTCATTTCATGATAGAAGTCATTACCTTCACGAGTACGCTCACCCACGCCGGCAAATACGGAATAGCCTGAATGTTCGATGGCAATATTACGGATCAACTCCATCATATTAACGGTCTTACCCACGCCTGCGCCGCCGAATAGACCTACCTTTCCCCCTTTAGCAAACGGGCATATTAAGTCAATAACTTTGATTCCCGTCTCTAACAGTTCGGTGGAGTTGGCTAAGTCTTCATAACTTGGCGCTTCACGGTGGATGGCCCAACGCTCTTCCTCACCAATATCGCCCTTCATATCAATCGGATCGCCTAATACATTCATGATGCGGCCCAACGTTGCTTTTCCTACGGGAACTTCAATAGGATGGCCTAAATCCTTAACGCTTAAGCCACGGCGCAAACCGTCCGAAGTACCCATTGCAATACAGCGAACAACACCGCCGCCCAGCTGTTGTTGAACTTCAAGCACAAGCTTTTGCGAGCCGTTTTCAACCTCAAGCGCATCATATACTTTAGGCACAGCATCCTGAGGGAATTCGGCGTCAACTACGGCGCCGATAATCTGGATAATCTTTCCAGTAGCCATCTTAAATCCTCTACGTAATTCGTAAACCTAGTTTGACACCGCCGATGCACCCGACACTATCTCGGTAAGCTCCTGAGTAATACTGGTTTGACGAGCTTTGTTATAAACTAACTGCAGATCTTTTATTAAATCGCCGCCGTTATCCGTTGCTGCTTTCATCGCTACCATTCTAGCAGCCTGTTCACTGGCTAGGTTTTCAACTACGCCTTGATAAACCTGCGATTCAAGATAGCGACGCAATAAAAGATCCAACAGTGATTTTGGATCCGGCTCATAAATATAGCCCCAAGATCTATTTTTAAGCTCGGCATTATCAGCGGCGGGCAGGGGGAGCAGCTGCATTATCTGCGGCTGTTGCGACATTGTGTTAATAAACTTATTATTAACAATACAAATTTTGTCTAAACGCCCCTCGTCAAAGGCCTGCAGCATAATTTTTACCGGGCCAATAAGGTCAGATAGGCTGGGATTATCTCCCATCCCGGTAACCTGAGTAACAATATTGGCACCAATGGAGTTAAAAAAGGCAACCGCCTTAGAGCCAACAAGGGCTAAGTCAACCCCAATGCCGCGATCGTTTAACTCTTTCATATCGCCGAGCAGCTTTTTGAATAAATTGATGTTTAAACCGCCGCACAGGCCTCTGTCAGTTGAAATAACCAGATAGCCTACGCGCTTAACCTCACGCTCTTCTAAATAAGGATGTCTATATTCCAAATTACCGAGCGCAAGGTGGCCTATAACCTCACGAATGGTCTCAGCATAAGGACGCCCGGCGGCCATTCTTTCCTGCGATTTACGCATTTTAGAAGCGGCAACCATCTCCATAGCTTTAGTGATCTTCTGCGTATTTTGTACGCTTGCGATCTTAACTCTAATCTCTTTTGCGCCGGCCATTTTTATCTCCCCTTACGGCTGAAGCTATCTTGCTGTCGCTATCGTTACCAAGACTGCTTCATTTTGAATTCATCGAGGATAGCTTTAAATTTAGCCTCAATTTCATCATTATAATTACCGGTCTCATTAATTTGCTGTAAGAATTCAGCACATTCACGATTGACATAGGCTAGCAGAGCGCTTTCAAAACTGAGTATTTTAGCCAACTCAATTTCTTCAAGATAGCCACGCTCTACTGCAAACAGCACTAAAGACTGTTCGGCCACCGACATTGGGGCGTACTGCTTCTGCTTGAGTAACTCCGTTACTTTTTGTCCATGGTTTAACTGCTTACGGGTAGCGTCATCAAGATCTGATGCAAACTGGGAAAAAGCGGCCAACTCACGATACTGCGCCAATGCAGTACGAATACCGCCGGATAGCTTTTTCATCACTTTAGTCTGGGCGGCACCACCAACGCGGGACACTGAAATCCCCGGATTTACAGCCGGCCTGATACCCGCATTAAATAAATTGGACTCAAGAAAGATTTGACCATCAGTAATTGAAATAACGTTAGTTGGGACAAATGCCGATACGTCGCCGGCCTGAGTTTCAATAATAGGCAGCGCCGTTAGTGACCCCGTTTTTCCTTTAACTTCACCATGGGTAAAGGCCTCTACATACTCGGCGTTAACGCGAGCGGCACGCTCCAACAGTCTTGAATGAAGATAGAATACGTCGCCAGGGAAAGCTTCACGCCCCGGTGGACGACGCAGCAACAGTGAAATTTGCCTATAGGCAACGGCCTGCTTAGACAGATCGTCATAGACAATCAGTGCATCTTCGCCACGATCGCGAAAATATTCGCCCATGGCACAGCCCGCATAAGGAGCCAAATACTGTAACGCAGCTGATTCTGAGGCAGTAGCAACGACAACGATCGTATTCTTTAACGCGCCATGCTCTTCTAATTTACGCACAACGTTTGAAATGGTTGATGCTTTTTGGCCAATAGCGACATAAACGCACTTAATGCCTGAATTGCGCTGATTTATTATCGCGTCAATGGCCAATGCCGTTTTACCGGTTTGCCGATCGCCGATAATAAGCTCACGTTGGCCGCGGCCAATAGGGATCATTGAGTCAACGGCTTTATAGCCTGTCTGAACTGGCTGATCGACCGATTTACGCTCAATTACGCCCGGAGCAATAGTTTCTACGGGTGCAAAACCGTCATTATCAACGGCCCCTTTTCCATCAATGGGCTCACCGAGAGTATTAACGACTCGGCCTAATAACCCTTTACCGACGGGAACTTCTAGAATACGCCCCGTGCACTGGACTTTCATGCCTTCAGCAAGATCGGTATAGGGCCCCATCACAACGGCGCCTACAGAGTCACGTTCAAGGTTAAGCGCGATAGCATAACGATTACCGGGTAATGCAATCATTTCACCCTGCATTACGTCCTGTAAGCCGTGAATACGGATAATACCATCACTAACAGAAATGATAGTACCTTCATTGTGAGCTTCACTCACAATATTAAACTGAGCAATCCGCTCTTTGATCAGTTCACTAATTTCAGTAGAATTTAGTTGCATGCTCCAGTCCCCTTAAGACTGCAAGGTATCAGCAAGACGCTGTAGTCGACCGCGTACGCTGCCGTCTATAACCATATCACCCACTCGAATGATAACTCCTGCCATAACAGACTTATCAATTTTGCAATTTAGCATCACTTTTCTTGATAAACGTTTTTCCATTGCCTTAGTAATTTTTTGCAGTTGATCGTTAGTTAATTCATCTACAGAAATAACGTCAACGTCAATCGTAGACTCTCGCTCTGAGCGATAAAGCATAAATAGCTCTAATACATCAGGGAGCGTTGCTAAACGTTTATTCTCGGCCATAACCTTAATTAGGCTTTGGCCATACTCATCAAGCCGATCGCCACAAATAGCGATAAACATCTCTGCCAGCTTCTCAGCCGCCATAGAGCCTGAAAGTAACCCTCTGATCTCATTGTTGAGGCTTACTTCTGCGGCAAAGGCCAGCATATGTTGCCAGCCGTCAATATTCTGCCGCTCAATGGCAAAATCAAACGCGGCTTTCGCGTAGGGGCGAGCAACGGTTATATATTCAGACATCTGCCCCTCCCTTACTACAATTCGGCAACGAGTCTATCGACGATGTCGCTGTTAGCGGCTTCGTCAACTGAACGTTCAATAACTTTCTCAGCACCGGCAATAATAAGCGCAGACACCTGCTTACGCAGCTCTTCACGAGCCCGTTTGCGTTCGGCCTCAACCTCGGCTAAACCTTGTGCAACGATTCTATCACGTTCACTTTCAGCTTCAGCCTTGGCTTCTTCAACAATAGCCGCCTTCTGCTTATTTGCTTGCTCAATGATAGCTTGCGCATCTAACTTCGCTTTATCTATCAGATCGGAAGAGTTTGCTTGTGCAATATCCAGATCTTTTTTTGCCCGCTCCGCAGAGGCTAAACCGTCAGCAATCTCTTTTTGACGTTTTTCTATGGCCGACATTAAAGGAGGCCATACGTATTTCATGCAGAACCATACAAATAGAATAAAGGCTATTGCCTGGCCGAGGATGGTTGCGTTCATATTCATGGAACAACTCCTCTTTTTTTAGTCACATTATGCTGCTTTTGCGAAGATAACATAAAGAGCGATACCAACAGAAATCATTGGAATAGCGTCAACAAGACCCATAACAATAAAGAAGTTAGTACGCAGCATAGGGACTAATTCAGGCTGACGTGCCGCACCCTCTAAAAATTTTCCGCCGAGTAAACTGATACCAATAGCGGCACCGATAGCGGCTAATCCCATCATGACAGCTGCTGCCATATATAATGAATCCATAATAAACTCCAATAAAAAGTAGGTTTGTTAGTATTGATTAATGCTCTTCTTTAGCGGAGGCCATTGATAAATAAACAATGGTCAACACCATAAAGATGAAAGCCTGTAGCGTAATAATAAGAATATGGAATATAGCCCAAGGTACGGAAAGCACCCACTGTGACCACCACGGCAATAAGCCTGCGATCAAAATAAATATTAATTCTCCAGCATACATATTGCCAAAGAGACGAAGACCCAAGGATATCGGTTTTGCGACTAGAGTTACCACCTCTAAAATGAGGTTAATAGGGATACAGCTCCAGTGATTAAAAGGATGTAGCGTATATTCTTTAACAAAGCCGGTGATGCCTTTAGACTTAATTGTGTAGAAAATAATTAATACAAAGACGCTTAATGACATAGATAGGGTGATGCTAACGTCGGCCGTAGGCACAACGCGCAAATAAGGAATGCCGAGCAGCCTGGCTGTTTCAGGCAGAAAATCAACGGGT
The DNA here is from genome assembly GCA_958299015.1 of Tetanocera ferruginea. NCBI lineage: Eukaryota > Metazoa > Arthropoda > Insecta > Diptera > Sciomyzidae > Tetanocera > Tetanocera ferruginea. The sequence continues at coordinate 168,397 of CATQJF010000034.1, read as the reverse complement.
ATGAGATCCATAAAGTTCATTAAAAAGACCCAAACAAATATAGTCAGGGCAAGGGGTGCTATAAGCTTATCCTTACCTTCAAATATTTCTCTGACGTTCTTATCAACAAATTCAATTAAAATTTCGATGAGGCACTGTAACTTTCCGGGGACTCCGCTAGTTGCTTTCAGTGCTACACGGCGAAAAAGATAGAGAAATAAAAGGCCAATTACGACAGAAATAACGATTGAGTCAATGTTGATTGACCAAAATCCCTCGTTAGAGGTCTGAAGGTTCGCTAAGTGGTGTTTTATATACTCTTGCGTATTCGCTGGAGGAGTGCTTGACATAATTACGCCTCTTACCCTTTTATCGTTGTCTTATCTATAAGCATTATGTTTAAAAGCAGTTAATTACGAAAAACGCTGGCTATAATAGGCGCCAAAAACTGCATTACTATTACCGATAAAAAACCTAAACCTAGGGGGATAAAATCGGCGTTAAACCCCTGTATAGTCACAACCAATAAGATAATTGTAACTATGAATTTTAATAACCATCCCAGAGTGAAAGACCATGATATCGCGCTGGGAATAGCCGAGCTTGTTAAATGGTGCTGTGTAACCAAAATAAATAGTATGTTGGGTAGCCAAGCCGTTAATCCTCCACACAGGGATACTATAGACCAAAACGGTTCAACAAAATAGAGGGTTAAGCTGACTATAGAAAAAGCGATTAATTGAATTATTAATAGCTTAGCAATAGTTATGTTATCTTTAGCGGGAGACTTTTCTGCCTTAAACATAACCTAAACTCTCTGTATCAAACAAAACGCAAGTATAACCTATAGCGTTATCCGGCTCTATGGCATTTTAAGCTTAGCTAAACTATAAAGTAAAAAAGTATGGATTCTACTCATCAATTAGCCATCTGTTTTGCTCTATTTTAATAATATGATATTTATCATAAAAACGGTATTACGGCAATATAATACACGATAAATTAATGGCCAAGAAAACTGATTTCTATTCATCCTAAAAGCCGCTATATTTAAAAACGCAGCTAAAATTTATCAATCAATTCAGCTTATTAATAATGACAATATGCCTTTCCCCGTCTAGTTCAGGCACGTTTAGTCTATTTATGGCTTCAACATTAAACTCAGGGGGCAATAGCTCAATTTCATCCTGTGGATAAACGCCTTTAAGCGCATAAAAGCGCCCACTTAGTGGTTTACTTAAGTGGCTACACCAGTTGACCATGTCTTCTAAAGAGGCAAATGCTCTGCTTATGACGCCATCAAACCCTATATTAACGCGATACTCCTCAACACGGCTTTGCACAGGCTCTATATTGCCTAATCCTAACTCATGCTGAACCTGTTTCAAAAATCGGATTCTTTTTCCTAAACTGTCCAGTAACGTAAAGTGACCGTGAGGCCTAATTATGGCTAGGGGCACGCCTGGTAATCCAGGGCCTGTACCGACATCAATAAATCGGTCGCCCTCTAAGTAACGGTTAACGACGAGACTATCGAGAATATGCTTAACCAACATTTGCTCAGGTTGGCGAACCGACGTTAAATTATATGCGCTATTCCACTTATGCAATAATTCCACGAAGGCAATCAGCTGCTGCTTTTGCATATTGGTCAACTCAATATCAGCATGTTTTAATAAGGCATCTAATTTACTCAGCATCTATTCCCTAGCTCCAGACTTATTTTTACGCAGTAAACCCTGTTTTTTAAGCCATATTAATAAGATAGATATTGCTGCGGGCGTGATCCCTGATATGCGCGACGCTTGACCGATAGACGTTGGCTTATGATCGTTTAGCTTTGCAATAACTTCATTGGACAAACCCGATACTTCTTTATAGTCAAGATCGAGTGGCAATAACGCATTTTCATTGCGCTGATGCTTGTCAATTTCGTCCTGCTGCCTAGTTATATAGCCCTGATATTTAACCTGGATCTCAACCTGTTCAGCAGCCTGATCGTCATTTAGTCCTGGATAAAAAAGCGGTAAATTGGTTAAGTCCCTGTAGGTGACTTCTGGACGACGCAACAGCTCTTCACCGTTAGCTTCTTTAGATAATGGCTTTTTCAATAGGCCATTAATTGACTCAACGCTGTCTAAAGATGGATACACCCAAATAGTCCTTAAACGCTCCCTCTCTTTTTCAATTTGTTCAAGCTTATTGCTGTAGTGTTGCCACCGCTCGTCATCAACAAGCCCTAAATTCCTGCCGATTTCAGTTAATCGCAGATCGGCGTTATCTTCACGAAGCGTAAGACGGTATTCGGCCCTAGAGGTAAACATACGATAGGGCTCTTTAGTTCCTAATGTACAAAGATCGTCAACTAAAACGCCTAAATAGGCCTGCTCACGACTCGGGAACCACCCCTCTAATTCCGCGGAGTAGCGTGCGGCGTTTAGGCCAGCCAGTAATCCCTGTGCCGCTGCCTCTTCATAGCCGGTGGTTCCATTAATCTGACCGGCCATAAATAAGCCTTCGATAAACTTACTTTCCAAAGTTTGTTTGAGATCTCTCGGATCAAAAAAATCGTATTCTATTGCGTATCCCGGTCGAACAATTTTTGCATTTTCCATGCCTTTTATCGAACGAACGATCTGCATTTGGACATCAAATGGTAAACTGGTTGAAATACCGTTGGGGTAGATTTCGTTACTGGTAAGGCTTTCGGGCTCAAGAAAAATTTGATGCGCACTCTTATCAGAAAAACGCATGACTTTATCTTCAATAGAGGGGCAATAACGCGGGCCTATACCTTCGATGACTCCAGCATACATGGGGCTGCGATCTAAATTACGACGAATTGCCTCATGGGTTTTTTCGTTAGTATACGTTACGTGACAAGGGACCTGTTTCGGATGTTCCTCTCGGCTGCCTAGAAATGAGAATACCGGCGTAGGATTATCGGCATACTGTCTTTCTAAAACGCTAAAATCAATGGTTTTAGCATCAATTCTTGGTGGTGTCCCGGTCTTAAGTCGGCCAACTCTGAGCGATAATTCCCGTAATCTTTTTGATAATGTTATTGCAGACTGATCGCCTGTTCTTCCACCGCTATAGTTCTCTAGGCCAATATGAATTTTACCGTCAAGAAAGGTTCCTACCGTTAAGACAACGGCTTTCGCCTTAAAGGTAAGCCCCATTTGCGTTATTACACCGGTGACGGCGTTATTTTCAATGGTTAAATCGTCTACGCCCTGTTGGAAGATCATCAAGTTGGGCTGATTCTCAAGGGCAATTCTAACCGCCTGTTTATAGAGTGCGCGATCCGCCTGGGCACGGGTGGCCCTTACCGCTGGGCCTTTACTTGCGTTGAGAGTTCTAAATTGAATGCCGCTTTTGTCTATGGCGCGCGCCATCAAACCGCCTAGCGCATCAATTTCCCTTACTAGATGACCTTTACCAATACCGCCTATAGCAGGGTTGCAGGACATTTGGCCTAAAGTATCAATATTGTGAGTTAATAATAGCGTCTGCTTTCCCATTCGGGCCGAGGCCATAGCCGCTTCTGTTCCCGCATGGCCACCGCCTACGACAATAACATCGAAAAGATCTGGATAAAACATTTACAGCACCTTGCTCTGGCGATAATGATCCTAGTTTGCCATAAAAAAGATCATTCTACTAAATTAAAAGATCCCAATTATTTTTCTAGGATCTAGCTTTATAATATAAAGATCTTTTTATTTAAAGATCTCTTATTAGATCTATTATTAGCTAATCGATCTTCTGTGGATAAGCCTATTTTATAGAGAAATATCAGGTTGCTATGCAAGATCTTTCTCTGTGGACGATAAGTGATCAAGTAGCCTATAAGCTGGGTACGATATAGCAACTTATCAACAGGCGAAAAACTGACTTAAGGTTATTATTGGGATAACTACCGGTTTAACCCAGCTTATACGGATAGTTATACACAAAAATATTTACAAAAAACGGGGTTTTTATAATAACTTCACCCACTTATTTAGCCATTGCTCAGCCGGATCTTCTGGAATTTCATGTTCTGTCACATCAATTTCAAGCAGATCGCCAACCCTTTTCGCCCCTCTTTCTATTAATATGTCATTAATCGATCTTATTGCGCCGCAAAAGATATCGTATTCTTTATTCCCTAAACCAATACCGGCAAATTCTATATGGCTTAAGTCTGGCTGATTTTGCCTAATTTGATCAAAGAGAGGCTGAATATTATCGGGAAGTTCGCCCGCGCCATGGGTTGAGCTGACTATTAACCAAATGCCTGACAGCGGTAAATCACTTAGCTGCGGTCCATGAAAAAGTTGGTTATTTATGCCTTGAGAATTTAACAGCTCGGATAAGTGCTCGGCAACGTACTCTGCGCTGCCTAATGTGCTACCGCTAATAACGTTTATCTTTTTCATAGGATCCACTGCGTGATAATACTGAAAGAGACGCTATTGTACTCTGTGAATTAGCTGGGATCTACCTGTGGATAGTATGGATATTAAGATTAACTTTACGCTTTATTACATTAGATTAGAGATAAATCGAGAAAGAACAAAAAAATTAAATGGGTTTGGGATAAGTAATGTGAAATGTCCCCTAAGGATTAAGGGACATTTCATTATAACGCTATTTCATAATAAATTGGCCGTTAAAGCTATCGGTTACGCCCGTCTCTTTATTGTAAACTGTATTACCGCGCAAAATAGTACGAACAACCTGAGCGCCTATTTTACGCCCAACGTAAGGGCTAATTTTATTTTTATACTCTAAATCTGCAGTTTTAAGCGTATAGGCCGATTTTGGCGCGATAATGACAAAGTCAGCATCTTTTCCTATTGCTATTCTGCCCTTTGTTTTCAAATTAAAACGATCCGCGGGATTTGTTGCAATAATATCGGCAAACTGCTTAAGGGACATTCCACGTTTTTGTACGCCTTCATCAAACAAAATATCAACATTATTCTGAACGCCGGCAATGCCTCCCCAGGCTTCGAAGGCATTAGCCTTATCTTTTAAATCAGGCGTACACGGTGAGTGATCGGAGGTTACAAAAGAAATCTCGCCCGCTAACAGTTTTTGCCACAGGCCGTCCTGTGCGTGTTTATCACGAATAGGCGGCGAGCATTTAGCGTTTGGTCCAATGGCGTCTAGCTCATCCGTTACAAAATAGAGGTAATGGGTGCAGGTTTCGCAGGTTACATCAACACCCTCATTACGCGCTTTAGTCACTTCAGCAACGCCTTCAGGGCAGGCAACGTGACATATATGAATAGGACAACCAGCTTCTTTAGCTAATACGATAGCGCGTCTAATGGCTTCAACTTCGGTGAATACAGGGCGGGTAGCTACATAAGCTTTCAAAGTTTTCTCACCGTTTTTGTAAGCCTTTTGGCCTAACTTATCGGTGATTGCGGCATTTTCAGCGTGAATAGCCAATACTTTACCGGTTTTTGCGATTTGTTTCATTCCTTCATAAAGCGAATAGTCATCCACATTCATGAAATCACCGTTGATGGTTGGATCGCCACAGGTCGCCATGAAGCATTTATACGCGGCAACGCCGCCGTCGCTAAGTTCCTTAATGCCATTATTTTCCAAATTAAAGGGCACTAATCCTCCATAAGAGGCAACGTCAACGGTTAATCTACCTTTTCCGGCTGCGTATTTAGCCTCAAGGCTCTTTTTGTCTACGGTAGCCGGTATTTGGTTTAAAGGCATCTCCATAAAGGAGGTAACGCCGCCTTTGGCACAGGCTTTAGTTCCTGTAACATAGCCTTCCCAATTATCGCGATAGCTGCCGCCTGGATCGGTAATATGGACATGGGCATCCACCATGCCAGGGCTGACAACTAATCCTTTAGCGTCAATATACTGAACCGCTTCGCCCAAATCCGATCCTATAGCTGCTATCTTTCCGTCTTTTATGGCTATATCGGTTTGTGCCTCACCGTTTTCTAAAATGACTAAGCCATTTTTAATGATTAAATCATAGCCTGCTCTTTTACCGTTTTCTGGCCTATTACTTTTGGCCAGAGCCGGTGCCGTACTTAACATACCTAATGCTGTCATTCCAGTTAAAATTCCCGTTGTTTTTTTTAATAAATTTCGCCTATTTTCAGAGACGGACTCACTGTGGTCAAAGGCGTTTTTTTCCACAATTTTCGCTGTTTCTTCTTGCATTTTCATATACGTTTTTCCTTAATATATGGTTATCAAAAAATAAAAACTTGCGACTAAACTGGCCCTAAAAAAGCGTTGCTAAGGCTTACTGCATAATTTGATATAATAAATTATTGTTCATTTGATCGTTTTGTTTTTATATGTTTTGCTATTTCACGATTATTAAAAGAATTTTTTTAATATAATCCGATTACGCTAAATTATCTTAATAAACAAAAGTTTTTATAACGACCAAATGAATAAAACACATTTATAAATATAAATGCAATGCATAAACGATTAAATTGTGATCTGTTACCAAAGTTATTATTTGCCTAAATTGACTCATATTAAGGTTTAATGGATCTCATTATAGGGTTTTGTAATGAAATAAGCGTTTCAGTAGACTGAATTTCATCAATAGTCTGAATCTTATTTATTAATGCCTTTTGCAAATCATCAATGGACTGCGTCATCAGTTTTATAAAAATACTGTAATGGCCAGTTGTATAGTAAGCTTCAACAACCTCATCTAGCTTATTTAACTTTTCCAACGCAGAGGGGTAGTCTTTCGCGCTTTTGAGAATGATGCCAATAAAACAACAAACGTCGTAACCTAACTTTTTTGGGCTTATTTGCACGCAGGTGCCTTCAATGATTCCGGCCTGTTTCATTTTTTCAACCCTAACGTGGACTGTTCCCGCGCTGACGTTTAGATTTTTAGCCAATTCTGCATAGGGTATCCTGGCATTGCCGATCAGAGCATTAAGTATGTTTCGGTCCAGATTATCGATCTGATAAATTTCAGTCATTTTTCACCCCAAATTTTATTGATTTAATAAAAATATTGCTATTTTAATAAATAATATAAACCTATTCAGCTATATTTTTTAAAGTATATTGAATTATTGTTCATTTTAGTTGATAAATAGATACATCAAAAGTTAAAAATTACAGAGGTACAACAAGTGAAAAAAGAATTTATACAAAAACAACAGCAGATTAGCTTCGTTAAGTCATTTTTCAGCAGGCAGTTAGAAGAAAAATTAGGTTTAGTCGAAGTACAGGCGCCGATGTTAAGTCGTTTAGGAGACGGTACGCAGGATAACCTTTCTGGTCATGAAAAAGCCGTTCAGGTTAAAGTCAAAACCTTACCGGATGCAACCTTTGAGGTGGTCCACTCTTTGGCTAAATGGAAAAGGAAAACGCTGGGACGATTTGACTTTCATCCAGGTGAAGGTATCTATACCAATATGAAAGCGCTGCGTCCTGATGAAGATCGGTTAACGCCAATACACTCTGTTTATGTCGATCAGTGGGACTGGGAACGCGTCATGGATAAGGATCAACGAACAGAGGAGTTCCTGAAAAAGACCGTTATAACCCTTTATAGTGCGATTAAAGCGACAGAGTCAGAAGTAGCTAAGCAATTTGGCATTAAACCCTTTTTACCTGAGCAAATTCAGTTTATTCACTCTGAAGAGCTGCTAAAACGCTATCCTGATTTAGATGCTAAAGGCCGCGAAAAAGCCATCGCGAAAGACTTAGGGGCCGTTTTTGTTATTGGTATCGGTGGTAAATTAAGCAGCGGAGACTATCACGATGTTCGCGCGCCGGATTATGATGACTGGACCTCTACAAATGCCTCGGGTTACCAAGGATTAAATGGTGATATTATCGTTTGGAACCCTGTTTTACAGGACGCCTTTGAAATTTCATCAATGGGAATTAGGGTCGATAGCGAAGCGTTGAAGCGCCAGCTGGCAATTACCGACGATGAAGCTCGAATGGCATTGGATTGGCATAAATCACTGGTTGCGGGCGACATGCCGCAGACAATTGGCGGCGGCATTGGTCAATCTCGTTTAGTGATGCTGTTGCTCCAACAACGCCATATTGGTCAAGTTCAGTGTGGGGTTTGGCCTCAAGAACTCATGAGCAGCATTGACGATCTACTCTAAAATTAGGGCGCCTTACGGTGTATACCGTAAGGCCTATGGCAATAAGCGATAAGGCCTCTGTATTTAGGGGCCTTTTTAGGCTTTATTTTTTAGTAAGCTGTCGCCATCGTGAGGTTTCAATACGGTAAATATAGCCGCGGATAAAAGCGTAATAAGCCCCATAGTGATAAACGTATAGTGGAAATAATCTATGACGTTATTGCCTAAAGGTATGTGGCTATAAAGACTATATATAGAAGCGCTAATGCTTATACCAAAACTAATTGATAGCTGTTGGGTCACTGCCATAACGCTGTTGCCTTCACTTGCATGGTCGTTGTCAAGGCTGCCTAACGTTAACGTATTTAGGCTGGTAAATTGCGTTGACATTAATACCCCGTTAAAAAATAGCGGCAAAATAAATAGCCATACAGGAATATGAGCGGTTTGAAAACAAAATAGTGCGATCATTATTCCTAAAGATAATGTTGTCACAATAAGCGTTGAACGGTAGCCAAACCAGTCGAGTATTTTAGTGACGGTTGATTTTGCCGTGAGTGAGCCGAGCGCCATTGGTGCCATCATCATTCCAGACTCTAAAGGTGAATAGCCAAAACCGGTTTGCAGCATAAGCGGCATTAAAAATGGAATACAACTTATTCCTAGCCGAGAGATAACGCAGCCAATAATGCCAATAGAGAAAATTCGGCTATGGAACAGAGAGAGCCTGATTAACGGTTGGCTATGGTTTTTGGCATGGGGAATGTAGAGACCAAGTAGAACAAAGCCAAAGACCAAAGATGAGCAGGACATATAAAGAGGAATTTGACTTTCAGCTAATAGGCTTATCCCAACGGACATAAAAACTAAGCTTAAGCTAAATAGCATAAAGCCTGACGTATCAAAATGTTGTTTTGGCATAACAAAATTTGGCATGTGGCGTAAAGCAAAGATAACCCCCAGTATGCCAATAGGCACATTAATTAAAAATATCCAATGCCAGGTAAAATAGGTAATTATCCAGCCGCCCAATAGTGGGCCAACAACGGGACCTAACAAGCCAGGTATGGCAATAAAATTAAGTATTCCCAGCAGCTCATTACGTGGATATGCCCTTAATATAGCAAGCCTGGATACAGGCATCATCATAGCGCCACCAACGCCCTGTACGATTCGTGATATCACAAGAAACGTGAGGTTACCCGATAATGCACACAATAACGATCCCACACTAAAAAGTGAAACGGCCAGAATAAATATCCTTTTCGTTCCGAAGCGATCGGCAAGCCAACCGCTGATTGGAATTAACATTGCCACCGTTAAAGCATAGCTAATCACGGCCGCCCTCATGGCTAACGAGGTGCAGTCCATACTTTTTGCTATAGTTGGGATTGCCGTGCTAAGAATGGTGTTATCAAGAGATTGCATGAAGAAAGCGATAGCCGCTAACCAAGGAAGGCCCGATATATTGCGGCCAGATGTGTTCATAATTGATCCTAAAAATTAATATCGCCTCCAGACAAGTATAAACTAATTACTCGATAAATATTAAAGAACGAGCTTCCCTTTATTTTGTAACCAATCAACAATAAAAAGCGCAATTTGTTGAGGATTATTGATATCCAGTTGAGGAATAGATAGCTGATACTCTCTATCACTGGCGAGGGCAATGGTATTTTCATCGATAAGATTATTAAACGGCTTACCAACATCCTGTCTATATAGCATTATCTTTTCGATAGGCTCACTCTTAAAGCCTTCAACCAACACGAGATCAATTTGATTTTTATCAAGTTGCTTGACCAGCTGATAAAGATCAATAGGCTGACAGTCAGGAGTTTCGGTGATGAGTGCCCATCTGCTGTCGCTGGCTATGACAGTCTGCCTTGCGCCTGCTTTACGCAATATATCGCTGTCTTTTCCAGGCGTATCAATATCAATATCGTGATGTGAATGTTTAATTATGGCGACATTAATGCTTTCGCTATTGAGCAAAGGAATCAATTGCTTAAGCAGCGTTGTTTTACCCGTCCCACTGTAGGCTGCTATAGCCAGTGTAGGTATTGCCGTTTTACTCTGCATTTTTTTATCAGCCGTGGTCAGCTTCGAGTTTTTGACAGTCATCAATCGTATTTAAATTATGGAAAAAACGGGCTCCCCGTTTAAAAATAACCGGTTGAGCATGGATCTGCTGTAAGAAAAGCATTAGCTTTCTATCGCCATTAAATAAAAATTGCTTGATAGGCGCAATAAGATTTTTATTAAGTAGGCAAACCGTAGGATGCTCTCTCTGTTCATCGTGGGCATAAGCAGCATAACGACAATTTTTATTAAACCACAGGTGTTTAAGTAAATTATCGGGAATATAAGGGGTATCGCAGGGAATAAAGAGCACCCAATCGGTTTCGCTGTTTTCTAATCCGGCCAACATGCCGGCTAAAGGCCCGGGGAACCCTCTTATTGAGTCAGTAATAACCGGATAACCAGCGTTTTTGTACTGCGCTATATTGCGATTTGCATTAATCAATAGGTAGTTAACCTGAGGCGCGATTTTTTCTATCGCGTGAAGATAGAGCGGTTTATTACCCAAATTCACAAGACCTTTATCCTGCCCCCCCATACGTTTAGCTAGCCCACCGGCAAGAATAACGCCAGTAATAGGCGGTAACGTCATAAATTGCCCCCTTGGTTCCCTTAACTGTATTTATTTTATCACGGATAGCTAAGTTAACTTAGCCAAGAGTGAGGATAACGTCATCTTTTTTCCTTAATACGGCTACTTATATTGTCTATTTCGTCACCAATCGCAGAGGTAAATAGTTTAATCAATAGCCTCTAGATGCGGGGTAAAACGTTAATTTGAACTGCTTCAAACAAATAAATTCAACAGTCAAAATTCATTGATCTAAAACAACACAAACTCAATAAAAAATTTACTTTCTTTAAATTCCATTATATTTATTGTGGATATAATAACCATTCAATTTTCGTTAAAAAATCGTTGTTAAAAGCTGCTAAATCATTAGGTGGATTCTATGTATAGAAATATGAAGCAATGGGTATCAGTGATACTGATAGCAGTGATGGCTTCTCTGTTTGGTAGTGGCGTGGCGTTAGCAAAAGTGGAAGCCCGTAACGAACTTTTTGCACAAGAGTATAAAGATCAATATGAGACCTGGAAGGAGACCGGTCAAAGCAGCCAATTAGGTGGGGGACTTGAAGAGTTTCCCGATATGGTTATTTTATGGGCAGGCTACCCCTTTGCTAAAGACTACAAAAAGGCGCGCGGTCACTATTATGCCATCACCGATGTACGTCAAACTTTACGCACCGGTGCGCCAAAAACGGCGGAAGACGGACCTTTACCTATGGCCTGCTGGAGCTGTAAAAGCCCAGACGTGGCCCGTTTAATTGAGGAAAAAGGTGAGGAGGCGTATTTTGATGGAATGTGGGCTAAGGGAGGGCCAGAGATTGTTAATGCAATAGGCTGTGCTGACTGCCACGATACATCGTCGAAAGAGTTTACCGCCGGTAAACCGGCGTTATATATGTCCCGTCCTTATACGGCAAGAGCCATGGAGGCTATTAACCATCCGTTCGATAAAGCCAGTGCTAATGAGAAGCAGTCGATGGTTTGTGCCAATTGCCACGTTGAATACCACTTTGAAGTCAAAAATAAAGCCGTTAAGTTTCCTTGGGATAACGGAACCTCTGTCGATGAGATGGAAGTGTATTATGACAATATAGACTTCTCTGACTGGACTCATCAATTGTCTAAAGCACCAATGCTTAAAGCACAGCATCCTGAATTTGAGACTTGGAGCATAGGGATTCACGGCAAAAATGGCGTTGAATGCGTCGACTGCCACATGCCAAAAATTAAAAATGCGCAGGGTAAAATATTTACTGACCACAACGTAGGTAATCCATTTGACCGTTTTGATTATACCTGTGCCAACTGTCACGCAACGGAAAAAAAATTATTGCAGGACGTTGTCGCTACGCGTAAAGCCCAAATTAAAGAAATTAAGCTTAAGGCTGAGCGTCAGTTAGTTCACGCTCATTTTGAGGCTAAGGCAGCATGGGACGCCGGCGCAACCCCTGATGAAATGGCGCCTATTTTACAGGATATACGCCATGCTCAATGGCGCTGGGACTACGCAATTGCTTCACACGGTGTCCACATGCATGCTCCTGAAGTCGCACTGCGAATTTTAGCCACCTCACTGGATAAATCTTCACAGGCACGCACTCAACTTACGCGACTGTTGGCTAAAAAAGGCATTACCGAAGCGGTTTCTTTACCCGATATATCAACAAAGGCAAAAGCACAGGCGGCGATTGGTTTAGACATACCTAAACTTGAGGCGGAGAAAGCCGCGTTTATTGAAACAGTTATAGTTCAGTGGGATGACTCAGCCCAAAAAGAAGGTTTAAAAATCAATCGTGATTAGTTAAATAAATATAATAAATCAGGCCTCTGGTTTAAGAGGCCCTATTCTCAATAATGGAACGCAAATATGCATACTATTCGATCTTTACTAAAAGGTAGTTTAACCCTATTTATTCCCTTATTTATTCTTGTTTTTAACCCTGTTTCAGCGGAACAAGCTGCTGAGTCAACTAAGCCAACCGTCAACCCCGGTGATAGGCCCTGCCTAACCTGCCATAGAAAAACGCCTATGGAGGGTCATCATACTCGTGCAGTAAACCCCAATAATTTGGGGCACGTTACCTGCGTTAACTGCCATGGGCGAATTTCAAAATCACACCGCAGCGGCGTAAAGGATGTCATGCGCTATAACAAAGAGATGTACAGCGTTACCGATCAAAATAGCGTTTGTATGAGCTGCCATGAGCCAGATAGGCTTAGGGAGGCCTTTTGGCAGCATGATGTTCACACAACAAAGATAGCCTGCTCAAACTGTCACGTTCTTCATCCTAAAACCGATCCTATGTCGGGAGTTAACGAGAACGAAAGCGCTAAAATTAAACTCTGTGTAGATTGTCATAGCAGTATTCATCAAAATAAAAAGGAAAAACCATGAGTTGCTCACGCCGCAATTTTATTGCCGGTATGGGGGCTATAATAGCGATAGCCGATGTGCACAAACCGGTGATGGCAAAAACCAATTTAACCGAAGCTAATATTGACGGTGTTAGATATGGAATGGTCCATAATGAAACGCTCTGTATTGGATGTAATGCCTGCTCAAACGCCTGTCGCGAGGTGAATAACGTTCCCAATAGCGTATCTCGATTAACTATCGTACGCTCTGGGCCCGTGGGTGATTTTCCCGATGCTAAATACCATTTTTTTAGGCATTCCTGCCAGCACTGTGATAACCCCCCTTGCGTTTCCGTATGCCCAACGGGCGCATCTTATAAAGATTCAGCAACGGGAATTATTGACGTCCATCGACACCGCTGCGTTGGCTGCCAATACTGTGTCGCTGCCTGTCCCTATAGGGTTAGGTTTATTCATCCGGTCAATAAAACGCCGGATAAGTGTAATTTCTGCCGCGATACCAACTTGGCCAACGGCAAATTACCGGCCTGTGTTTTAGCTTGTCCAACGAAGGCACTAACGTTTGGCGATTTAGATAATCCCAAAAGCGAGATAAATCGCGTGTTGGCTACTAAAACAACGTATCGCACAAGACTTTCGTTAGGCACCTCGCCAAAACTCTATCGGGTTCCTTTTCAGTCGAGGGAGATTAAAGAATGACGGATATTCACTATGCAGAGTTTCTGCAAGGGAACGCATTAGTCTGGAACTGGCCTATCGCTATCTATCTATTTTTATTGGGTATCTCTGTCGGTATGGTGACCATTGCCATTTTATTAAAGCGTCGGCTCCCCATAGAGAGCTTAGCCGCCGATAATAATATTATTAAGGCCACGTCTCTCTTTGCGCCGATAACGGTAGTAACAGGCCTATTGATTTTAGTTTTTCACTTAACTATGCCGCTGACCTTTTGGCGATTGATGATCTTTTATAGTCCAACGTCGGTAATGTCCATTGGCGTTATGCTATTTCAAGTTTATGCGATGCTTATTACGCTTTGGCTGGCCGCAATTTACAGTCGTTTCATTGAACACTGGCTATCTGGGCGTTTAAGCTGGCTTAACGCTATAGTTAAGGCGCTAGTCCGCGTTGAATACGTTATTGAGACGGGGCTATTAGTGATAGCATTGGCTCTTGGTGCCTATACGGGTTTTTTATTATCGGCACTCAAAACCTATCCAATGCTGAATAACCCTGTTTTACCTGTTCTATTTATGTTTTCCGGCATATCGTCGGGGGCAGCGGCAATAGTTCTATTTTCAACCACCCTTTTTAAGGAAGCAACAAACAGTAAAGCACTTCATTTTGTTCATAAAGTAGAGACTCCGGTTGTTTTATTTGAGCTTTTTCTACTGGCCACTTTCTTTATTGGCCTATTTTTTGGCGGTGGGCAGAAAACGGCTTCGGCAATCGCCGCGTTGACGAGCGGTTTTTGGGCTAACGTATTTTGGTATGGGGTCATCTGCGTTGGTATTATTGTACCTTTACTACTTAATGCTATAGTTAATAATAAATTAAAACACAACAAGGGCTATATGATATTAATTAGCTGCATGAGCCTATTTGGCACATTGCTGCTTCGCCTATTCATACTTTACGCGGGCCAGATGACGTTAGCGTAACAAAATAGATAAAAGGTTTTTATGATCCCTGAACTGGGCCTAATGGCGTTAATAACCGCGTTGGCCCTATCTCTTTTTTTAAGCATTATTCCGCTGGTGGGCGTTTATCGTCAGCGGGCGCTCCTGATTAATTATGCCGTTCCTTTAAGCTATGGCGTTTGTCTCTTTATCACAATTTCAATAGTGTTATTGGCATACTCATTTAGTCAAGATGACTTCTCAATTATGTATGTTGTTCAGCACTCTAATTCCCAACTCCCGATTCTATTTAAAATTGCGGCCTTATGGGGCGGGCATGAAGGGTCTATACTTTTTTGGGTGTTCTCACTGGGGGTGTGGACGGCTCTTGTTGCCGCTTTTCATCGACGTGTAGATAAAATGATTAATGCCAGAGTTTTAGCCATATTGGGCATTATCATAAGCGCTTTTTGCATTTTTATTATTTTCTATTCAAACCCGTTTGAACGTATTTTCCCTATACCGGCAGAGGGCAGGGATTTAAATCCTATGCTGCAGGATATGGGCCTCGTTTTTCACCCTCCGTTACTCTATTTGGGTTATGTCGGTTTTTCGGTCAACTTCGCATTTGCTGTAGCCGCACTGCTAAGTGGTAAAATGGACGTTGCTATTGCGCACTGGAGTAAGCCTTGGGCGCTTTTATCGTGGGTGTTTCTAACGGCGGGTATCGCATTGGGCTCTTGGTGGGCCTACTATGAGTTAGGATGGGGGGGCTGGTGGTTTTGGGATCCGGTAGAAAATGCCTCTCTTATGCCGTGGCTATTGGGAACGGCATTACTACACTCCCTTACCGCAACGGAAAAAAGGGGCATATTTAGCCACTGGACTCTACTTCTCTCTATTTTTACGTTTTCTATGAGCCTGTTAGGGACGTTTATCGTTCGTTCCGGAATTCTCACCTCCGTGCACGCTTTTGCCATCGATCCCGGCCGAGGAACATTGCTTTTGCTTATTTTGGCAATCACGGTGATTGGGGCTTTAGTGATCTTTGCTTTACGAGCAGCGCCACCTTTTGTGGAGGCTAAATTTAGTTTTTTTTCAAAAGAGACGATGTTATTTTTAGCCAATATTTTCTTAAGTATTGCTACGTTGACGGTCTTGCTAGGCACATTTTATCCCATGTTTTTTGTCCTAATGGGGTTAGGCTCTATTTCCGTCGGTGCGCCCTATTTTAATAATACCTTTGCTTTTCCAATGCTATTTGCCCTTTTTTTTATGGGAATTGCGGTAATGGTTCATTGGAAACATACGCCTAAAAAGAATTTTGCTTATCTATTGGTGCCCTTAGTTTTAGCGCTCGTTTGCGGGCTTGTAACACCTATATTGTTTGGTCGCTGGTACAGTGAAGTTGCCATCGTAGTGGCGTTATCCGCCTGGCTGTTTTTCAGCGGGTGCCGCGCGATAGCATGGATCTCTTTAAGGCGATTAGGCATTTTTTTAGCCCATTTGGGCGTTGCGGTTATTGCCGTGGGCGCCGTTATATCCATTTACTATACTAAAGAGACTAGCGTTCGCATGGGCCCAGGCACCGTGGCTAAACTGGCCGGTTACCATTTTACCTACAAAGATACGGCGTTATTGATTGGCCCAAACTATACTAGTGAACAGGCGAGCATTGAGGTTAGCAACGGCGCCAATCGTATTGTGGCACTGCTTAAGCCAGAACGGCGCCACTATAATGCGCGTTCTATGCTAATGAGTGAGCCAGGCATTCAATGGGGAATGTTTGGTGACCTCTATTCGGTGATGGGTGAAAAAATAGAGAAAGATCATTACGCAATCCGTCTTTACTATAAGCCTTTAATTCGTCTGGTCTGGCTTGGCCCTATATTGATGATAGCCGGCGGACTGATTCTTCTGTTATATCATCGTAAAAATAGTCTGCGCGGAAGGCAATATGATTGATAAAAAACAAAAAAAAGGCCTGAAAACACGCCTAAAGCTATTTCTACTACCGATAGTTTGCCTCTTTTTTGCCTTAGCGCTCTATTTTAGTTTAGGCAAGGATCCTCACGCATTAGGCTTAGCCCAAAAAAACAGACCGGTTCCCATCTTTAACGCAGAAAACCTACTCGATCCTAAAACACCAATAACTAATGAGGATTTTCAGGGAAAAATTACTTTGCTTAACGTTTGGGCTAGTTGGTGCAGCGCATGTCGGCATGAACATCAATTTTTACAGACGTTGGTTAATCTTCAGGATATAAATATATATGGCCTTAATTATCGAGATAGTCGAGACAAAGCCATGAATGCTTTAACAGAGAATAATCCCTATAAAAAAGTCATTTTTGATCCGCTGGGTAAACTTGCGCTTGAAATAGGCGTCTATGGGACGCCTGAAACCTATTTAATTGATGATAACGGTATAGCCCGCTTTCGCTACGCCGGTGAATTAAATGAAGAGCGCTGGCAAAGTATTTTTATTCCGCAAATAGCCCTGATAACTAAGAAGGGGAAACTATGATAATACTTTCTACTGTAAAATATGCGCTGGCGCTGGTGATGATTCTCTCCCTTTCCCCTCTGCAGGCCAATATCGTTGACGTTTGGCAATTTAGCAGCGAGGAGAACGAATCAAGGGCAATTGAATTAGCAAAGCAGCTACGCTGCCCACAGTGCCAAAACCAAAACCTAGTTGAGTCTACTTCACCGATAGCCCGCGATCTTCGCTTAGAAGTTTATCAGTTAGTCGAGGAGGGTAAAACTGACATAGAAATTCTTGATATCATGACAAATCGTTTTGGTGATTTTGTACTCTATAAGCCTAAGTTTAATGACAAGACGCTACTCCTCTGGCTATCGCCTTTCGTCATGTTAGCTTTTGGTGGCCTGTACTGTTGGATGAATATTAAAAATAGGCGCTATGATCAGGGCTTAAGCGACGATCAGCAACAAAAACTGCGGCGGTTACTGCAGCAAAACCAGTCGGATCTCTAGGATGACGGTGTTAGCTATCGGTATATTTCTCATGCTGGTTTTGGCGCTGGTTGTTATTTGGCTGCCCGTCATTCTCCCTAATAGAGCCTCTTTAATCGATAGCTGCCGACAAAAAACCAACGCGCGCATCTATCATCAGCAGATAATTGCCGTTAATAAACAGTTCACTGAAGATAATCCCATGCTCAAGTTATTAAATAATGAGCTTGCCTTAGGCCTGTTAACGGAAGAATATGAAGCAGAAGACGTAGCCAATCGTGTAGAGGTCCCTTCACTATTATTGCCACTGTTATTGTCGGCTATTATTGGTATTGTGCCTATTACTGTCTATGAGCTGATTGGGCACTATCAGGCGGTAAATAGCCATAGCGAAGCGGTAAACCCTTTTGCCGGATTATCAGATAAAGAGACTATTGATATCAAGCTCATTAACCTTCAGGTAAGAATCAAGGAAGATCCCAATAATCCTGAACTCTGGTTTATCTTAGCCGAGTACTATCTTTATCATAATGAGTTTGATAATGCTCTATTCGCCCTGAATAAAGTAATGGCGATTGAGGGCGAAAATAACGAAATTCTTGCCGCAAGGGCAATGGTTCTCTATTATAAAAACGGCCAGCGAATCAATCTACAGATTCAGCAGATTTTGGATTACATACTACAAAAAGAGCCCGATCAGGCAACGGCACTGATGTTGATTGCCTCAGACTACTACTACCAGGCAAGATATAGAGAGGCCGTCGATCTTTGGCAACGTCTGTTGGATAGCAATAATCCTAAAATCGATCGTGCTATGCTCATTGAGCGTATTAACATAGCCAGAATGATGGCTAATCAAGAGTAAATTAGACGCCAATAAACGAACTGCAATAGATAGGGAAACGTTCTATATGAAATGCCACCGCCTTAATGAAGTTATTGAATTAATTCATCCGGCCTGGAAAGAAGATGCTGATTTGAACTTAGCGGAATTTTTAATGAAGCTTGCGAAGGAGGCCGGATTTGAAAAGCCGCTGTCTGAACTGACGGACGATATTCTTATCTACCACTTAAAAATGCGCAATGCCGATTCGGCAGACGCGATTCCGGGCCTTAAGAAAGACTATGAGGACGATTTTAAAACGGCGCTGCTCAAAGCACGCGGAATCATCAAAGATTAATGTGAACTCATTGAATATATTATTGTCTCTCTTAGTAACATTGCGGTCTAGCTGAGTTTATGTCTATGGATATCTCGCCCTTTACGTTTCACGCCCTCACGCCCGATCTGATCATAAATGGATTGGAAGATATCGGCCTGCGCGTAGATTCTGGTTTAACCGCACTAAACAGTTACGAAAATCGTGTCTATCAGTTCTCTGATGAAGATAAAAAGCGTTATGTGGTTAAATTTTATCGACCCCAGCGTTGGAGTAAAGAGCAAATTCTGGAAGAGCATGACTTTATTAAACGGTTAGTCAGCGCGGAAATTCCGGCGGTTGCACCTTTAACCCTTCATAATATGACCGTTCATAATTATCAAGGTTATCTATTTACCGTTTTTCCAAGCGTGGGCGGTAGACAGTATGAGATAGACAATGTCGATCAGCTTGAGTCAGTCGGCCGTTTTTTAGGTAGAATCCATCTGATTGGCCAAAGGCAAACGTTCCATTATAGGCCCACCGTCGATCTTGATGAGTATCTTTATGAGCCCAAAGAGGTTTTATTGGTCAGCTCATTAGTCCCTAAAATGATCTACGCTGATTTAGTCAGCATACTTAATCAATTGATTATGACCGTTGAACGATACTGGAATAGGGACTGGGCTGCTATCTGCTTACACGGCGATTGCCATCCGGGTAACATTCTCTGGCGTGACGGGCCGCTGTTTGTTGATTTTGATGATGCTCGCAGCGGTCCAGCAGTTCAGGATTTGTGGATGCTACTGCACGGCGATCGCAGGGAGCAACAAATTCAGTTAGATATTTTACTCGAAGGCTATCAGGAATTTACCGCATTTAATAGCGAGCAGTTAGCGCTTATTGAGCCTCTTAGGGCAATGAGGATGGTTCACTATTTAGCGTGGGTTATTAAGCGCTGGCAGGATCCGGCTTTTCCGCGTAATTTTCCTTGGATAACCGATTTGAATTTTTGGCATAAACAGTTATCATCGTTCTCTGCTCAAATCGAATCGTTAAAGTCACCGCCATTAAAGTTGATGTCGATGTATTAGTTGTTAATATTAGGGAGTTAAAGGTTATATGAAGAAAATTTTATTAGCGTTAATCGGTGCCGTTATGGCATTCAGCGTAACGGCTGCGGACATAACTGAGGGTAAACAGTACGTATCATTAAATAAGCCGGCGACGGAAAAACCACAGGTTATTGAATTTTTCTCCTTTTACTGCGGCGCCTGTTTCCAGTTCGATCAGAAGTATCGCGTATCACAAAAAATCAAAGAGTCTCTGCCGGAAGAGGTGGAGTATCATAAATATCACGTTAGCTTTTTAGGTGGTGATGTAGGCATGATGCTCACCCAAGCCTGGGGCGTAGCGATGCTGCTTGACGTAGAAGAAAAAGTTAAGCCGTTGATATTTGAAGGTCTTCAGGTGAAAAAGAACATTAAAAATCTAAATGATATCCGTGATGTTTTTATTAAGGCCGGGGTAAGCGGTGAGCAGTTTGATGAGATGTACGATAGTTTCGTTGTCAAATCTTTACTGAGTAAGCAGCTAACCGAAGCCGAAAACATGAAGATAAACAGTGTTCCTAGCATCTATGTTAACGGCAAATATCTCGTTAAGCTTGACGGAATTGAATCGATTGATGACTTTGTCTCCGTGACTAAGTATCTTGCGCTTGAAAAGAAATAGACCGGTTTATTCCGATCGAAGGCCGCGTTAGCGGCCTTTTTTATACGCTCAATGCGCAGTAATTCAGCGATTGCTAAAGAATAAAGCCGCTTCATGCATACTCAAACCCCGCTGACTAATGGTCTGCTCGTTGACGAAGGGCGAGGTAAAGCCAGTATGCTTTAATGTTGACGCGTTAACTTATCTAGCAAAAGATCTTTTTGCTGCCACAACTCATTTAGCCAGTTTTGAAATCGGCACTACGCCTATTCTAATAACAACGCTTTTCATATCACCACAATGGATACTTAGGAACGGTTTTTTAGGGTTATTCGGGTAGTATAAAGTGACATTAAGTAGTCTAGTATACTATAAGCCTTACGCATCAAGCGTTACGGCTAAGCCAGCGACTTTGGGCACTAATAGGTTATGGTAGGGTGAGCGCATTTTTGCTTTTTTCTCCTCACTAAAACCTGAGCCCTCAACGAAATTGACAATGGCCGTTGGCCGTAAACGAAATTTTTCGCACGAGCAGCTTCGCTGCTTCAATATCGTTATTTTGCAAATGGGATATTTGAGTAAATGGCGATGGGAATAGCGTTTCATAAAGGGCATATCTAAAACCGAGCAGGCAATGCCAACAAAGAATACCCATAATACTCGCGTTTCAAAAAGTATTTGTTCATCGGAGCACTCATGCGAAGTACGGCGCTTAGTAGCACAATATTGGCCCAACTTTAGTGATTAAAAACTAATAGATACCCGTTTTCTGTGCTGAGTTGGCCTAACCCTTCAACATCCCAATGGCTACGGTTTATATATTTAAGAACAAAAGCCAAACAGTATGACCAGCAGTACATCATAAAATCGGCAACGGTGGTGGCTCTTTGGGAAACGCACTTCAACGGTGAGAGTAACATCACTAGCCCTAAAAAAGGTAATTAAAGCAGACCAAAATGCGGTAAACATTAAGGAAAATGTGAAGTAAATAGAAAAATGAGTATTCTGAAATTTTATTTAAATATCAGCGCCTTAATTGTTTTATTAAGGTTATTAGCAGTAGACAAAATTATCCGGCAGGCCGTTATTTTTATCAAAAGCGCATGAGTATAGATAATCAAGTCGACAGTTTGTTATTAATTTGACAACGCCAATTTAAAATCATTCATCATCACTATTATCATATAAACTTGTTAATTAACTAATGCGACTTATTGGTCGTCAGATAACCCAAATTGTGGCATCCTTAGAACACAATTTTTTACCCGAGTGAAGAATAACTATGGCCCAAATTGCTGAAAATCCGTTAATCCTGGTTGACGGATCTTCTTATCTCTATCGTGCATTCCATGCGTTTCCTCCCTTAACCAATAGTGAAGGTGAGCCAACAGGCGCAATGTATGGCGTGTTGAATATGCTAAAAAGCCTCTTGATTCAGTATAAGCCTAGCCATATAGCCGTGGTTTTCGACGCAAAGGGGAAAACGTTTCGTGATGAGCTCTTTACTGAATATAAATCTCATCGACCGCCGATGCCGGATGAGCTAAGAGCCCAAATTGAGCCACTGCACGCTATGGTTAAAGCAATGGGAATGCCGTTGCTGGTGATTAACGGCGTAGAGGCCGATGACGTAATCGGCACTCTCGCAAAACAGGCAGAAGCTAGAGGCCGTGACGTGTTAATCAGCACCGGTGACAAGGATATGGCCCAACTGGTCACGTCTAAGGTAACGCTAATCAACACGATGAATAACAGCATATTGGGGCCAGAGGAGGTTTGCACTAAATACGGTATTCCTCCTGAGCTCATTATCGATTTTCTCGCGCTGATGGGTGACGCCTCCGATAATATACCGGGTGTTCCCGGCATTGGAGAAAAAACCGCTCAGGCTTTGTTGCGAGGCCTTGGTGGTTTGGATGACATATACGCTCAGCTGGAAAAGGTTGCTGAATTAGGCTTTCGTGGTTCTAAAACTATGGCCGTTAAGCTTGCAGACAGCAGAGAGCTAGCGTATCTCTCTTACAAATTGGCAACAATCAAAACCGATGTTGATTTGGGCTCAGCTCAAAGCGAAGCGGCTTTAGCTATTCAACAGCCTGACGTTGAGCAGCTAAGAGAACTCTATTCTCGCTATGGATTTAGGCGCTGGATCGAAAGTTTAGAAAAAGACGGTGCGCTTTCTGACGGCAAGCGTCGCACCGATAATGCAGCCAACGGCGGAAAAGATTCGACAATCTCTACAGTTAAGTCAGCACCGACGACCGTATCCCGTGAACGCTATGAAACCATTCTGGATTGGCCAACGTTAGAGCGTTGGTTGGACGAACTCAAAACCGAGAAGCTGTTTGCATTTGACACTGAAACGGACGGTTTAGACTATATGAGCGCGAACCTAGTCGGCGTCTCTTTTGCCATTAAGCCAGGGCAAGCCGCCTATCTACCGTTAGCCCATGACTACATTGGTGCACCGGAGCAGCTAGGCTTCAGTGAGGTTTTAGCGAAGCTTAAGCCCCTGCTAGAGGATGAAAATCTGGCTAAAATTGGCCAAAACCTAAAGTTTGATCAAAGTGTGTTAGCCCGTTATGATATTGATTTAAAGGGTATTTCATTTGATACCATGCTTGAATCCTATATTTTAGACAGCGTTGCGGGTCGTCACGATATGGACAGCCTATCCGATCGCTATCTAGGCCATAAAACCATCTCCTTTGAGGAGATCGCCGGTAAAGGAAAAAATCAAATTACCTTTAACCAAATTGCCATGGAAGAGGCTTCGCCATATGCTGCAGAAGATGCTGACGTGACTTTACAGCTTCATCAAACCATGTGGCCACAGATTCAAAAGCATGAAGGCTTAGTGAACGTTTTTCAAACGATAGAGATGCCGCTTGCGCCCGTTATTTCTAGAATAGAGCGGACCGGTGTGTTAATTGACAGTGAATTGTTAAACCAATACTCACAGGTGTTAACCGAGCGCTTAGGGGAGTTAGAAAAAGAGGCGCATATTTTGGCTGGAGAAGAGTTCAACTTATCCTCAACCAAACAGCTGCAGGCCATCTTATTTGATAAGCATAAACTGCCCGTCTTAAAAAAGACGCCTGGGGGAGCGGCCTCAACAAATGAAGAGGTTTTAGCCGAACTGGCTTTAGATTATCCATTGCCTAAACTCATTCTTGAACAGCGTGGTTTGGCCAAGCTAAAATCGACCTATACCGATAAATTGCCGCAGATGATAAACCCAGTTTCTGGCCGGGTACATACCTCCTATCATCAAGCGGTGACGGCAACGGGGCGTTTATCGTCAAGCGATCCCAACTTACAAAATATACCCGTGCGTAACGAAGAGGGGCGTAAAATTCGTCAAGCCTTTATCGCACCTGAAGGCTACAAAATCATGGCCGCTGACTATTCACAGATTGAGCTACGAATTATGGCGCACCTATCTGCCGACAAGGGACTGCTTTCCGCGTTTGCCGAAGGCAAAGATATCCATAAAGCAACCGCGGCTGAAGTTTTTGGTCTACCTTTAGACGCCGTCAAGAGTGAACAGCGCCGTAGCGCTAAAGCAATCAATTTTGGCCTAATTTATGGCATGAGCGCATTTGGTTTATCCAGACAGCTTGGAATACCCCGTGGCGAGGCTCAACGCTATATGGATCTCTACTTTGAACGCTATCCTGGTGTGTTAGACTATATGGAGCGCACTCGCCAACAGGCATCAGAACATGGCTATGTTGAAACGTTATTGGGCCGTCGGCTCTACCTACCGGAAATTAAAGCGAGCAACGGTGCCCGCCGTAAAGGCGCCGAGCGCGCCGCTATAAATGCACCTATGCAGGGAACGGCGGCAGACATCATTAAATTGGCAATGATAGACGTCGATCGTTGGTTACAGCAAAGAGGCGACGACAAAATACGCATGATTATGCAGGTTCACGATGAATTGGTGTTCGAGGTGCATGAGTCTATAATCGATAGCGCTCGCGAAAAGATACGTGAGATTATGGAACAAAGCTTGGCCTTAGATGTACCATTACAGGTCGATATTGGCGTAGGTGATAATTGGGACGAGGCACACTAGCGAAGGTATACTCATTCCACTAACTGGATTAGTGGGATTAACTGCGGCGATTGGGGATAAAAATAGTTCTTTCATGCCGCAAATAAATAGGCTACAGTACCCGCCGAGTAGTGGTAAATTATTTTGTTGGGCTTGTATATAAGCCTTGCTATATTAGCAGCCCCGGGTTTTCGGGGCTTTTTTTATCGGCACTATTCCGGGTCTATTTTGGTAAAATCAACCTGATTGAACCAACCGTTCAATTTCATTTTAAGTTTGTCTACGCCGAGTTTTTTCAGCGATGAGAACATCTCAACGTCAACGTCCCCCTGAAAGGCTAATACCGCTTCTCTTACCATGTTAAGCTGCGATTTACGCGCGCCTGAGGCAAGTTTATCCGCTTTTGTAAGTAGAACCAGAACGGGCAGCTCCGAATCAACGGCCCACTGTATCATTTGCTGGTCAAGATCTTTTAAAGGGTGCCTAATGTCCATAAGTACCACTAGGCCTTTAAGGCACTCTCTCATTTGCAGATATTCCGCAAGGGCATTTTGCCACTTTATCTTTGTTGCTTCAGGCACTTCGGCATATCCATAGCCTGGCAAATCAACTAAGCGATAGCCCGCAGCCACCTCAAACAGATTAATTAGCTGTGTTCTGCCCGGTGTTTTACTGGTTCTCGCTAAGCCTTTTTGATTGGTTAACGTGTTTAGCGCACTGGATTTTCCCGCGTTAGAGCGCCCGGCAAAAGCAATTTCAATACCAATATCTTCTGGAAGATGCCTAATATCCGGAGCACTGATGACAAAATGAGTTGTTGCGTAGTTATAGTGTGGACTGTTCAAAGCATGCTTCCTTTTAATTTGACGTCATTACGCCGTATTAAATCAATTTTAACCTTTATTGCTTGTGAATACAGCTATTTTAACGCTTAGCCTCGATTTTGAAATAGAGCTGTGTGATTTATAAAAAGAGTAATTGGCCCATATTATCTTTTCAAAAACAACTTATTAAGTTAGTTATGTTGCTATAACTTTGATTAACTGCGTGTAAACGTTTGGAGATGTAAAAAAACAATAATTTTCTATTATTATAAACTTTAAAATAGGTTAATTTTTTGCTAAAAAGATGAAAATTACTTAAAATCTTAAATAAAAACAGATTGTTAATTTATTAATACATGTGTCTTATTTTAAATAAAAAAACACAACTTTTTACTTGAGTATTTTTATTAAATGAGTGATTCTATGTCCAGCACGGGGAGTTATGGAAAATAGAAGGATAGGATTTCAGAAAATTTTATTAGTTTGCCTTATAGACTAAAATTAGGATGAAATCATTAAAAGGAATTTAAAACAGCAGGGACGTTGGAGCATGGCTAGGATAGCCGTGTCATTCCAGGTAGGAATCTTCAGGAGCCGTAAGCGTAAAATCGGCAGTAATGCCTATCAGGGACGACAAAAGAGTCTTTTGGATGAAGATAAAAATACGTTAAGGATTGGCTATACTCGTTAAATGGACTATAGGGATATAAATACAGCGCTGTTAGGATGAGATAAAACGGGGTAATTTATCCGTTAAGCCAAAATATATAGGTGGCAGTTGATACTGCCACCTTTTTTATTTGTGCTGTTTCTGTTAGATTTGGCGTTAATTATTTACTATACGAGTCCATATCGCCATGCGTCAGCCTCAAAAGACCTCAAAACGTAAAACCCGCGATGAATTAAACGAAGAAGGGCGTGAACGTAAACGCCAAAAAAAGCGGCGTGGCCATGCCTCCGGCACCCGAACTAACGTCGTTAATAAAGGCGGTCAACCGGGTCAACCGTCCTCCGCTACTGACCCTCGCGTCGGCAGCAAAAAGCCCATAGCATTAATCGCCGAAACGGCCGTTCAGCCTATAACAAACGCTAAACAGCCCGTAGCGGCTAAAAAAGAGAGGCTCTCGCCAGAAAAAGAGCTGGAGCTTTTAGAGAACGATGACAGGCTAGACGGGTTTTTACAGCGTCTTGAAGACGGTGAATCCTTAACCAAAGAGCAGCAAAAATACGTTGATGAAAAGTTGGACCGTATCGACCAGCTGATGACGCAGTTAGGTATCGAACTCGAAGATGAGCCAGACGATAGCGAAGATGTGCAACCGAAAAACCCCGATATTATCCATTTACTGAAAAAAACGGGTGAGTAGCGTTTGTGCAATGGTTAATCTTAACCGTGGGAATAGGATTAACCTGTTATCTGTCAATCCTATTCGTTCGCCTTTTAAGGCTACAAAAAATTAAGTCCAATTGGCAAAAGTCAACGCTAAGCCGCCCAATACTTTCAGCTAAAAAAAGACGGCGGAAGAAGAGGAGCAAATATTAATGTCAAGTCAGGAAATTATTTGGGATTTAGGCCTTATTCAAAAATATAACTATTCCGGGCCTCGGTACACATCCTACCCAACCGCATTAGAATTCAGTGAGGCATTTGACGAAGCGGATTTTTTAGCGTCGATTGAACGCTATCCTGAGCGTCCTTTGTCGCTCTATATCCACATCCCTTTTTGCCATAAGCTCTGTTATTTCTGTGGCTGTAATAAAGTGATAACTCGTCATGGTCATAAAGCCGATATCTATCTTGATTTTCTTGAGCAGGAAATTTTGCATCGAGCACCCCTATTTAAGCAGCGTAAAGTGTCGCAAATGCACTGGGGCGGCGGGACGCCGACTTTTTTAACCAAAGCCCAAATTGGCCGCTTAATGACATTACTGCGGGATAACTTCGATTTCGCAGCCGGCGCCGAACTCTCTATTGAGATAGATCCCCGAGAAATTGAGTTAGACGTTATCGATTATCTTTACGGTGAAGGCTTTAATCGCTTAAGCATGGGGGTGCAGGACTTTAATAAAGATGTTCAGCGATTAGTTAACCGTGATGAAGATGAAGCGTTCATTTTTGCTTTAATAGCGCGAGCAAAAGAGGTGGGCTTTAAATCAACCAATATTGATTTAATTTATGGCCTACCCAAACAGACTAATGAGAGTTTTGCGTTTACATTAAAAAAAGTGGCCGAGCTTGCTCCTGATAGGCTTAGCGTATTTAACTATGCTCACCTGCCCAGTCGCTTTGCGGCACAGCGTAAAATCAAGGACAGTGATTTACCTTCAGCAGACGAAAAACTCATGATTTTACAGCAAACCATCTCATCGCTAACGGCTTCTGGCTATCAGTTTATTGGTATGGACCACTTCGCTCGGCCTAACGATGAACTAGCCATCGCTCAGAGAGAGGGTCACCTGCATCGAAACTTTCAGGGGTATACCACGCATGGCGATAGCGACTTATTAGGTCTGGGCGTTTCCGCTATTAGCATGATTGGTGATACTTATGCACAAAATCAAAAAGGCCTAAACGACTATTATCGCTTAATTGATGAAAAGGGAACTGGGCTGTGGAAAGGCCTTAGTCTGACTGTGGATGACTGTATACGACGTGACGTAATCAAATCGTTAATCTGCAATTTTCGACTAGATTATGATCAGATTGAACAACGGCACGATATCCACTTTCAGGACTATTTTGCCGCAGACCTCGCCTTCCTAAAACCGCTACAGCAGGATGGGTTGGTGGAAGTCGGCGATGATAACATAGCGGTAACTCCTCAAGGGCGCCTACTCATTCGCAATATTTGCATGTGTTTTGACGTGTATTCTCGCCAACAGGCGCGTATGCAGCAGTTTTCGCGAGTTATTTAGGCCCGCTTGTAAAACGGGCGTGGATCACAGCCCGTTTTACGATGGCTATTCTTCATCAGTATAAACCAATAAATTTCCACCAGGCTAAGCCAATGCTCAAAAATATTGCCTGATTTATTAAGCTGATAAGAAATCCTGTCCGCCACCAAACGCCGGTAGGCACATAACCTGCGCCGAATAGAATTGGCCCTCGGGCGTGTGAGTATTGAGTTAATGAGCAGTAGAGGCTGCTGGTAAAAGCGAGCATAAACGCCATTGGCGCGGCGGGAATACCTAGATTAATGCCAACGCTGAGAAAAACGGCGTACAGTGCCGCAATCTGAGCATTGCCACTGGCGAAAAAATAGTGCGTATAAAAGTAGGCCGCATTTAAAATCAGTAGAATGAGGATCCAGCTGCTGTCGATCATGACGGAGCCTATTTGCGATCCGATTAAATTACCAAACCAGGTGGTAAAACCCAGGCTTTTTAATTGATTAGCCATCATTAGCAAGGCCGCAAACCAAATTAGCGTGTCCCATGCACCCTTCTCATTTTTTACATCATCCCAGCTTAAGACGCTACTCAATAGCAATACTGATAGGCCAATAAAGGAGGCCGTTGTTGGATCAACGCCCCAAAGGCCACCAAAGATCCATAATATTAATAAAAGTCCAACCGTACCTAACATTATCCACTCCTGAGTCGTAATATGGCCCATTTTTGCTAGCTCTTTTTTAGCTAATTCAGGCGCGTCTGGAGTATGCTTAATTTCAGGCTTAGTAATGAAATAGACTAAGGCAGGCACAATTACTAACGATGCTATGCAAGGTACAACGGCAGCAATAAACCAGCCGCCCCAGCTTATGTTTATACCGGCGTTAGCCGCTAACTTTACCGCTAATAGATTGCCCGTATAGGCCGTCATAAACATGGCGGCGGTAATGTCATTAACGTTGCCTATAGACGTGATTAGAAATGTCCCTATTTTGCTACGGGACTCATCTTCCGGCCTCGAGTTGAAACTGCGCGATAATGAATCGGCGATAGGATAGATAACGCCACCGCACCTTGCCGTGTTGCTCGGCATCGCGGGAGAGAGGATTAAGTCAGCAACGGCTAACCCGTAGGCGAGCCCTAACGTTTTTTTGCCTAATATTTTTATCATAAACAGCGCGATACGCCTGCCTAGGCCCGTTTTAATGAATCCCCGAGCTATCATAAAAGCAACGACAATGAGCCAAATTAATGAGCTATTAAGATCGCTTAGCGCCGTTGCTATTGCGCCGGAAGCGGTGGTGTCTCCTCCAGCATAGGTGAGGGCATAAACGGTCATGCCAAGTAAACCCACTGCCCCAATGGGTAATACTTTGCTAACGATGCTGGCAATTGTACAAACAAAAATAATGGCGGAGTGCCAAGCAGAAGCGCTTAATCCTTTAGGCGGAGTTAAACGCCAAAAAATGACGCCTATGAGTATGATTACGATGAAAGGCAGCCAGTTAACATTACCCTTTGTTTTTTCCGACATGGTAAACCTCGGCTTTGTGATTTAGCGATTAAAAAAACCGCGTTAGAGAGATTGCTAAGCAATAGTGTTACTTAAGTGACTGTTATTAAAGAATAGACCTAGATGCGCCGATTTTTTATCTCTTAATAATGCATAATGTAACAAAATATTTATTTTGGCGGGAACGTGGCCTGCGCCGCTATTCATCTGTGTATCAGCCAGCGATTCAATGATGGCTAATGGTAAAAAGTGGAAGCCTTCATCAAGATAAAGGCCTGAAAGAGAGAATGCATTGTTTTAAGGCCGTGCGGCCAAAGGTGATGTTTATTACTGCGCATAAACGAATAAATATTATGGATAACGGATATGTAAAAGCGATCGGCCTAATGTGAACAATAAATAAGCTTACAATAATCAGCATGACGATTGGCAGTATAATCCTATAGAATAGCCCATTCGTGAGACATTGTTCCACCATAGCAGGTTATTATTAATCGTATAGTTATAGCAATTCATAGCAGTATTTGATTGAGCCAAAGGAATTCTTTTTAGCAATGATGCGGGTCAGGTTTATCTATTGGACTATTTTGCTTTTTTTGATTGGGCTGCTGTCGTCCAGTCATCAAAAAGAGATCGAAATAGTTGAAGACTCCCCCTCTTTTGGTGTTTATATCTATATCTCACCTAATTACACCTTTATTGAGCCAAAACCGGAACCGGAGCCAGATCAATCTGAGACCGATTCTGAAGGCGATAATCAACCGGCCCCCTTGCCTAAGCCAAGCCAAAAGCCTGACGTTAATACAGAGGGGAAAAAGCCGCCGCCAAAGACGGTCGATAGGCCAAACGTTACGCCAAATGTAAAACCGCCGGTAGCTAAGCACGACCTGCTAGGCATTCAGCCCGGTGATAAACTTTATATTCGAATATTCAAACGTGAACGTAAGTTGGAGGTTTGGTATCAGCGAGATAAGTCAGCCTACCGCTGGTTTAAATCTTATGATATCTGTACTTACTCTGGGGGACTAGGCCCTAAAAAAAGGGTTGGCGATCGTATGAGTCCCGAAGGTTTTTACTCAACCAATAAGGGGCGTTTAAACCCAAACAGCAGCTATCATCTCTCGTTTAACGTTGGTTATCCCAATAGATACGATCGGGCACATGGATACACCGGCGATTATATTATGGTTCACGGCGATTGCGTCTCCATTGGCTGCTATGCTATGACCGATAGCGGTATTGAAGAGATTTATCGCCTTGTTGAATACGCCCTCAATAATGGGCAAAAAGAGATTGCGGTGCATATTTTTCCCTTCGCCATGACTGAAAAAAATATGCGCGATCATCAGGACTCCAGCAACATCGCATTTTGGCAAGAGCTAAAGCCGGCCTATGATATTTTCCAACAGCAGCGACGCGTGCCAAGGGTCACGGTTAAAGGCAAAAATTATATTATTCAATAAGCACACTTGCCTCTACGACATGACCTTGGGCATTATTCCAAGCCAAGCTCTTTTAATTTCCGCGTAAGGGTATTTCTGCCCCAGCCCAAAAGGCGAGCGGCCTCTTGTTTATGGCCCTGGGTGAAATGTAACGCAGCGGTTAATAACGTTCGTTCAAGTTCAGGCTGAGCGTCTGACAGGAGATCCCGATGGCCTGCCAATAGCGCTTGTTCAGCCCATTTTTTCAATAGGATAGGCCAGTGTTCAGCGGTTAAACTGTCGCCATCTACTTTAGGCTCTTCAAATAATTCAGCCGGTAGGTCCTGAACTAAAACCTCTTGACTAGAGGCCATTACCGTTAGCCAGCGGCAGGTATTCTCTAGTTGCCTAACGTTGCCTGGCCAATTAAGCCCGCTTAGCATAGATGCCGTTTCAGGGTTTAGCGTTTTTGACTCAACGCCGAGATCCAGCGCCGATTTTTTTAAGAAATAGCGCGTTAGTTGAGGAATATCCTCACGGCGCTCTCGCAGAGGGGGAAGGTGAATTCTGATGACGTTTAGGCGATGAAAGAGATCGTCCCTAAATGCCCCCTCTTCTACACGTTTTTCTAAGTTTTGGTGCGTAGCGGCAATGACCCGAACATTGACCTTTACCGGCGCATAGCCGCCAACGCGATAAAACTGACCATCGGCCAACACGCGCAGCAGTCTGGTTTGCACATCTAACGGCATGTCACCTATTTCATCTAAGAAAAGCGAGCCGCCGTTAGCCTGTTCAAAACGGCCGTGTCGAATTTGATTGGCACCGGTAAAGGCCCCCTTCTCGTGGCCGAACAGCTCTGATTCTATTAACTCTTTTGGAATTGCCGCCATGTTTAAGGCAATAAATGGCTCGGCCGACCTTGGGCTATGACGATGTAAAGCATGAGCAACCAACTCTTTTCCGGTACCTGATTCACCGTTAATCAGGACATTAATTGAAGAACGCGATAAGCGGCCTATAATACGAAAAACGTCCTGCATGGCGGGCGCTTCGCCAATAATATCAGTGGTGGCATCGGTATTGATGACCGGCCGAGACGGTTTATGTGACTCCATTGAATGGCCAATAGCTCGCTCAATTAAGGCGATGGCTTCGTCAATATCGAAAGGCTTAGGCAAATAGTCAAATGCACCGTGCTGATAGGCACTAACCGCCGCATCGAGATCGGAGTGCGCAGTCATTATGATGACCGGCAATAGTGGATCGCGTGCTTTAATTTTCTGCAGTAGCTCCAAACCACTCATCCCTGGCATACGAATATCTGATAAAAGTACGTCCGGTGTTTCACTCTCTAACGCGATAAGGGCTTCATTAGCGGAGCTAAAGGTTCGGCAGATTAGTTTTGCTCCGATAGCGGCGCGCTCTAAAACCCAACGTATTGAACTATCGTCATCGACAATCCAGACCCGACTATTTTGCATAATAAACCTCACTGACGGATTGGCAGATAAATAGAAAATTCAGTATGGCCTGGCCAACTAGTAAACTCAATTTTACCCTGATGCTGATCGATTAAATTTTGCGCTATGGATAACCCTAAGCCAGAACCGCCGGCGCGCCCGCTAACCATAGGGTAAAATAGCGTATCCTGAAGCTGTGCGGGAACTCCGGGGCCATTATCTTCAATGTCTATTCTTGCCGCTAACCGATAGCGTTTGCTGTGCAGTAATACTTGAAAAGCGGTACGGGTTCGTAACGTTATAGTGCCACCCTTGTCGCTTAACGCCTGAAGTGCATTACGGCTAATGTTTAGAAGAATTTGCTCGACCTGCTCGGGATCGTGCACAAATTCAGGAAGACTCGGGTCGTAGTCGCGAATAATGGTCACGTTAGCCGGCTTTTCTAAGTTCACTAACTGATAAACGCGTTCAACTACCTGATGAATGGTTTGATTTACCCGTTCGCCAAGACGCTGTGGGCCAAGCAGTCGATCCACTAAGTTTCTTAATCTGTCCGCCTGCTCAATAATAACCTTTGTGTACTCCTTCAGGGATGAATTGCCTAAATCTTTCTCTAATAGCTGAGCTGCACCGCGTAAACCACCGAGCGGGTTTTTTATTTCGTGAGCGAGGCTGCGAATAAGGTCACGCGCGGCCAACTGTTGTGCCTGCTGCAGCTGCTCCTGGCTTAAGCGGCGTTGATTATCAAGTGGGGAAAGCTCTAAAAGAATAAGGTTATCGGCAATGGGCTGAGCGGTTAGCGTCACGATATGAGGCTGACCGTCTATAACAAAAATGACTTCATTATCGGTAAAGCCCTGTTCCGATAGTAGGCTTGAACGCATTAAGTCAAAGTTGAGTGAAATCGAGTTGACTAACTCCGGTAGGGGCGTGCCAATTAATTTACGTGAACTTTGCGCTAACAGCTGTTGAGCGGCTAAATTGGCGTATCGAACGATGAGCTCACTATCAAGCACGATAACCCGAGTCATTTGCGAGTTTAGAATCTGCTCCGCATTGGGTAGCATAACCGTTGCCATCGTCAGACTCCCGTCATTTCATATAGATAAGTATAGAATACGTTCATTAAACGACGATCTCATTCGTTCGAATTTGGGTATTCCGTCTCAATGTCCATATCGCCTGTCCGGCTAAAAAAGCCCATCTTATTGATGGGCTTTGAAGATATATAGCGTTTGGCTCTATTAATTACCGCTGCTGAAAATGTTCTTAAAAACCGAGTTCATTAAAGGCTATAGTACATTTCGAACTCTGCCGGATGCGGCGTCATGCGAATACGGTCTACGTCCACGTTCTTAACGGTTATATAAGCATCAATAGCGTCATCGGTAAAGACACCGCCTCGGGTTAAAAACTCACGATCGGCATTCAGCGACTGCAGTGCCTCTTCTAACGATCCCGCCACCGTTGGGATATGTTTTGCTTCTTCAGGGGGCAAATCGTATAAATTTTTATCCATAGCATCGCCCGGGTGTATCTTATTGATTATGCCGTCCAAACCGGCCATAAGTTGGGCGGCAAAAGCCAGGTATGGATTTGCCGT
Organism: Tetanocera ferruginea; assembly: GCA_958299015.1. NCBI lineage: Eukaryota > Metazoa > Arthropoda > Insecta > Diptera > Sciomyzidae > Tetanocera > Tetanocera ferruginea. The sequence continues at coordinate 134,055 of CATQJF010000034.1, read as the reverse complement.
TGGATCGGGAAATCTAACCTCAATACGGCGAGCCTTGGGGCTGGCTACTACAGGAATACGAATGGATGCTGAACGGTTACGCGCTGAATAGGCGAGCATGACCGGCGCTTCGTAGCCGGGGACTAAACGCTTATAAGAGTTAGTGGTTGGATTAGTGAAGGCATTAATCGCTTTCGCGTGTTTGATGATGCCACCAATGTAGAAAAGCGCCATTTCAGATAGGCCAGCGTACTTATCGCCGGAGAACAGATTGACGCCGTCTTTATTCAGCGACATATGGCAATGCATCCCAGAACCGTTATCACCGAACATTGGCTTAGGCATAAAGGTGGCCGTTTTGTTATAGGCATGGGCAACGTTGTGCACAACGTACTTATAAATTTGAATTTCATCGGCTTTAGCCGTTAAGGTATTAAAGCGAGTCGCGATCTCATTTTGTCCCGCGGTGGCAACTTCGTGATGGTGAGCTTCTACTACAAGGCCCATTTGCTCCATAATGACACACATTGTTGAACGTAAGTCTTGCGACGAATCAACCGGCGGCACCGGGAAATAGCCCCCCTTAACCATAGGACGATGGCCCTTATTGCCCTCTTCATATTTTGTTCCGCTATTCCAGGCCGCCTCGACGTCGTTAATATGGACATAGGCTCCCGACATAGGCGTACCAAATCGAACGTCGTCAAAGAGGAAAAACTCTGGTTCTGGCCCAAATAGAACGGTGTCTGCAATTCCTGAAGACCGAAGGTAGTCTTCTGCGCGTTTAGCAATTGAGCGTGGGTCGCGATCGTAACCCTGTAGAGTGCTTGGCTCTAATATATCACAGCGAATAATTAACGTTGGCTCTTCAAAAAAGGGATCGAGTACGGCGCTTTCAGGATCCGGCATTAAAACCATGTCTGATTCATTAATCCCTTTCCATCCCTCTAGTGATGAACCGTCGAACATCTTTCCGTCTTCAAAAAAATCGGCATCAATTTGGTGAGAGGGAACGGTTACGTGATGCTCTTTGCCTTTCGTATCTGTAAAACGTAAGTCAACGAATCTAACTTCGTTATCAGACATGAGATTAAAAACATTTTCGACGGACATAGTAGTTCTCCAGATGATCGCTAGTTTGATAAAATTGACTCAGACAAATTGTTTCTCTATTGGCTATAATGCGAGAATCGTGCCAGATATTAAAATATTTTATTATTTATCGCATTGAAATCGCTATATTTGATTGATTTATTTACAATAATGGTTTCGATAGCGTCCGCAGTAGTGTTATTATTACCGGGTCCGCTTTTATCTGCTTTAACTAAATAAACAGAGAATCGCTTCTGAATAGTCTATTACGGTGTTAGATCTCTATCATCTTGGTTAACCGTCTACTCTTCTATTCTACCGGAAAATAGGCCGATTCGTTGTTAGCCGTATTGAGATGGAATCGTATGCCGTAAAACATACGGCAATCATTAAGTAGGCTACCATTGCTCTAAATTAGTGCGTATGACTCTATGATAACACCATTTTGGTGCAGTTACTTAGCGTAGCCCTATTATCTTATTGTGATGAGAGTCACACTTTAGTGAAAAAGCATTTTTTTAAAAAAAGTTGAGATTTTGTTTAGTCTGATGCCTATTGTATGTACAATAGCTCGTTATTTTTTATGCCTGAGGCAAACTTTGTGATTGAGAATTTACGTAATATAGCCATTATCGCCCATGTCGATCATGGTAAGACCACTTTAGTGGGTAAGCTGTTAAAGTTATCTGGAACATTGGATGAGCGTCATAATGAGAACGCCGATCGCGTTATGGACTCCGGAGATCTAGAAAAAGAGCGCGGTATCACGATACTGGCAAAAAATACGGCCATCAACTGGAAAGATTACCGCATCAATATTGTTGATACTCCTGGACACGCCGATTTTGGTGGTGAAGTTGAACGCGTAATGTCGATGGTCGACTCCGTTCTGCTGTTGGTTGACGCAACGGATGGCCCTATGCCACAAACGCGTTTCGTAACTCAAAAAGCCTTTGCCTATGGCTTAAAGCCAATTGTCGTTATCAATAAGGTTGACCGTCCGGGCGCCCGGCCTGACTGGGTTGTCGATCAGGTTTTCGATCTGTTCGTTAACTTAGGCGCAACGGATGAACAGCTTGATTTCCCCATTATTTATGCCTCTGCGTTAAACGGCATTGCCGGATTCGATCATCAAGAGATGTCCGATAATATGGATCCGCTGTTTGAGACTATCGTTGAGCGTGTATCGGCACCTGAAGTCGATCGCGATGGCCCTCTGCAAATGCAGATTTCCCAACTTGACTATAACAACTACGTTGGCGTAATTGGCGTTGGCCGAATTAAGCGCGGTGTAGTTAAACCTAATCAGCAGGTTACAATCGTTGATAGTGAAGGTAAACGCCGTAATGGTAAAGTCGGCCAAGTGCTTGGACACATGGGCCTAGAGCGCTACGAGGCCGATTTAGCCGAAGCGGGCGACATTATTGCCATTACCGGCTTAGGTGAGTTAAATATCTCCGACACTATCTGTGATACCAACGCCGTCGAAGCATTGCCTGCATTAACGGTTGATGAACCTACGGTAAGCATGACCTTCTGCGTGAATACTTCGCCGTTCTGTGGTAAAGAGGGCAAATACGTTACCTCAAGGCAGATTTTAGACCGCCTGCGTAAAGAGTTAGTGCATAACGTTGCGCTGCGCGTTGAGGAGACTGAAGATCCTGACGCCTTCCGCGTCTCTGGCCGAGGTGAACTGCACCTTTCAGTCTTAATTGAAAATATGCGTCGTGAAGGCTATGAGTTAGGCGTTTCGCGTCCGAGAGTTATCTTCCGTGAAATAGACGGCCGTAAACAAGAGCCTTTCGAAGAAGTTACCTTGGATATCGAAGAGCAACATCAGGGCTCGGTGATGGAAGCGATGGGTATTCGTAAGGGTGATTTACGCGATATGCTGCCAGACGGTAAGGGTCGCGTTCGCTTAGACTACATTATTCCTAGCCGCGGCCTCATTGGATTCCGTACTGAATTTATGACAATGACTTCAGGTACAGGCCTGCTTTACTCGACCTTTAGTCACTATGATGACGTTCGGCAGGGTGAAATAGGTCAGCGTAACAATGGCGTATTGATTTCTAACGGCACCGGTAAAGCGTTAGCCTACGCTTTATATAGCCTACAGGATCGCGGCCGCCTATTTTTAGGCCACGGTGCAGAAGTTTATGAAGGCCAAATTATTGGTATTCATACTCGTTCTAATGACCTTACCGTAAACTGCTTGACCGGTAAGAAATTGACCAACATGCGTGCGTCCGGTACGGACGAGGCCACGACGTTATCAACGCCAATAAAAATGTCCCTTGAGCAAGCGTTAGAATTTATTGATGATGACGAGTTAGTTGAGGTGACGCCGCATTCAGTTCGTATTCGTAAGCGTTATTTAACGGAAAACGATCGTAAGCGCGCTAATCGCGGTTCGAGAGACTAACGTTAGGTCAACCGTTTAAATTAAAAAAGCCGCTTTAAAAGCGGCTTTTTTATTGGCTAACCCTTGAAGAAGAGGCGATAGCTAAAGTAGGTAAATGGACGGACTGAAGCCTAATCTAATCCTTCATAAGGCACAACACGGGCATTGCTTGACAATAAGCCAAATATGCTAAAAAAGCCTACTTTGGCTGAATCAAGTGGACTTAATTCATCTCAACTGCAACGGCGTTACTACGTAGGTTTTTGCCGATGACAGAAACGCTATTTTGGCTCAGCGCTGGCAAAGCATTAGCCGCTCTATTATTAGTTTCTTTACCTAACAACATGTTACCTGAGATTTTTTAGGTCGTTTCAACAGAAAAAAAATGCTAACATTGTTGATAACATATCGGAAAAGCGCCAACTTCGTTTAACGCAGATTTGCAGTCAAGGAGTGACATATGAAGCTGATTAAAAGCATAAAACTGGCTTTTAAAGAGGGAAATGCGGATAAAGTGTATGAGGTCGATCTCTGCGATTTACTCAATGACGCTGAACAGCGCTTTTTAGTCAATTTCCGTTATGGGCGACGTGGGCGCGCGCTTCGCCAAGGTACTAAAACGCCCGTTCCTACGGATTATCAAACCGCGCAGGAGGTTTTTAATAGCGTTGTCGTTGCTAAAATTAACAAAGGCTACATCGATCACGATAATCCACGGCCTGACCCCACTAAGGTTAATATCGAACGTTCACTTGATCCCACCGCCTTTCTAGCCAGAATAAAGTGTGAGCCTCACAGTGCGCAACGGGCTAGAATGATCTGGCGCTTGCCGCAGCAGTTAAACGGCGATCTTGCCGATGGCTTAATCGCAGGATTAACTAAAGGCGAGTGGCCTGAGATCTATTCGAGACTTTGGGTCATTGGCCGCGTCGGTAATCCAAGCCATGGGCAGGCCGTTGCGCAATATCTTAATGTCTCTGACGCTAAAGTAGCCTCTTTAGCCCTAGAGGTATTAATTAAATTAGCGTTTAGCCCGGCAATGAAAATGAGGGATGACATACTATACCTTTTGCCTGAGCACTTGATGAAGGCAATAGGTCATCGTAACGCCGATGAAATAACAAAAAGTATAAGCGTATGCCTATATGACGCCAATGGCGATCATAATGCGCTGTTAAAAAACCTATATTTACTTGCATCAGCGTTCTCAGAGGTTCATCAGGCCCTGTTTAATGTTATTACTACGCTGCCCATAAGAGCCGGTTATTTCAAAGGCCTACGCTATATCTTCAAAATGGCCGAGTTTCGTTTAGATAGCGCATTTTTTGCTCTATTGACCCAACGTTTTGAAACTTCGCCGCCGGGTTTTTACTCCGATTTCTATTTGTATTATACCCCGAAGGGAAAAACAGCTAAGCTGAAAGAGGAGATGGATAAGCCAAACTGCAGTATCGCCTTCTCAAATAAGACGCGAGACTATTTCCGCCGCCGTAGCTGGCGCTGTTTAAGGCGCTTGGCTACCCGTAATGACGATCGTTATGTTGCGATGGCCTCGGCAATCCTATTGGCGTTTAGCCCGCAGGACAAGAGGGCTGAGAGGCGGTGGGAAATATACGATTATGAAGAGCAAAAGCTTAGCGTTTGTCGCTATGATGGTTATGCCTCTTATCTGGCGTTGAATCATATTCTTTATCAAAATAGCCACAGTGTAAGGCCTAATGCGATGAAAAATGCATGGAAAACTGTTGGCGAAGAGGCTGAATTGCGGCGTACGGAGGCCTATCCGTACATTTGGGATCGTCATCCCGATGCGCTCTATAACCTATTGTTGAAGGCCAAAATCAATAGCGTTAATGAGTTTGCGGCGAAAGCCTTAAAAGATAATGAGGATTATTGTCAGGATCTCAGTGATGATCAAATCCTACTTTTATTGGCAAGCAAGGTATCATGCGCCATTGAGTTCTCATTAGCGCTTTTAACGCAGCGAACCATTAGCCCTACGCTTATATTAGCGTTACTGCAAAGCGGTAACGCTAGTGCCTGCGAGCTGGCATTGAATGCTTTGCAAAAAATGCCGGACGCGTTTGCCCTGCCGCACTGTTTAGTTCAACTGCTGCTCATTGATAATCAGGGCCTACGTGACTGGATGGCGGGGCGCTGGCTTGCTCACACATTTTTGCCCAGCGATTACCCTATACTTGCACAGGTAGCTGAAGCGCTGCCTATGTCAGAAGTGCCGTTTAATGAGGCTCACGCAAAGTGGCTCTCTTCACTATTTATTCAGCATATGCCCAGTGCAGTACACAATTTTTCTATCGAGGCAATAAAGGCATTACTTAAGCATAACAAGGCTGCCGTGCAGTTATTTGCGGCGCATTTATTGGTCGCAAATCGCATCGCCTTTAGCGATATTGCCGAAGAGACGTTAGCCAGCCTGACCCATTCACAATCGTCAGCGATTCGCGCCACCGGTGTCTTACTTTTGAGCAAATTGTCTGACTATGACCTGCTTGAGCGATTACCCCTATTAGTTGAAATCATCTATCAAAGAGAATGGGCCGAAAGGCAGGCCTGTTTTGATACATTAGTGAAATTATTACCCACCTATGCATCGCAGGTTTTTGCGCAGCTATTGCCTTTAGTATTTAAACGTGAGGTTCAAGACGGCCAACAACAGGCACTGTCGGATTTTATTGAGCATCACCTAAGCAAAGAGCGCGATCGTCTTGATAGAGATACCGTTTGGCGCTTACTCCACGCCAGCGCCGTGGCAGCACAAAATATGGGTATTGCCGCACTTTATGCTCAAGCGCCATCGCTATTTACTGTGAAACAGTGGGCGGTGTTGGCAAATAATGCAAACCTAGCCACTCGCCAGTATGCCCATAGGGCCTACGAAAATAATGTTGCGGCCATTAAGGCCAATACTCGCGATGCGCTACGAATTTTGGACAGCGTCTGGTTGGAGAGCCGTGAATTTGGCTTTGACTTTTTTACGCGTCATTATCAGGCGTCCGACTGGTCTGTTGAGTTAATAGTCGCCATTTGTGACAGTAACTTAGCCGATACGCAAACTTTTGGTCGCACTACGCTGCAAACGTTTTTCCAGAAAGAGCAGGGTGAAGCGTATTTGTTAAAGCTAAGTCAACACCCTTCCATTCAGGTTCAGGCTATTGTTAGCCATTTACTTAACCAGTATGCCGCCGGCAGGCCAGAGATTATCGTGTCGCTAAAAGGCTATTTTACTAGCGTGCTATCACAGATTAATAAAGGCCGAGTGAGTAAAAACTGTGTGTTAGCATTCTTAATTCAGGAGGCGAGTGGCGATCCATTAGTACTTGAGATGGTATCAGAGCTGTTTATCCGCCTATCGTTGACGCTGGTTCAGAAGGATAAGGCCGAGCTCATTAAAGCTATGCTAACGTTAAAAAAACGCCATCCTGAATTGATATTTCCCTTAACGGTGAGGCCAGTTCGTTCGCAAACGGCTCAAGGAGAGCGCCATGCAGGTTAACTATCTTTATAAAGGGAAAAGCCACGTATCTGGTGATAGCCGACAGGCTGAGCTCTCATTTATTCCTGATAGCCTACGTAAGCCGACCTTTTTTGTTGGCGAGTTAAAAAATAAGTTGGCGTTTAGAGAGGCTATTTCAGCCTTGCACAACGTAGTGATATCAGATATGCGCTTTCAGCCGAAAAATCGCAGTCAGTATTTAGCCTGGCTAGAACAGCAAAAGCAAAGTCTCTTAGCGGAAGTCGTTAATAAAAAAGCGGAAATACAGCAGGAAGTTGCCGACATAACCGCAGAGCTAAAGCTTTTAGCCTCAACATCGGCTAAAATATTAGCGCCCTATACTTCAGCTGAAAGCCGCTATTTTAGCTATCTTTATAAACATAATATTGACGCCTGGTACGTTCTTGATCCCGTTATCACAGTTCATCCGGATGAGGTTTTTTTTGAGTGTTTTTCAGAGGATGAGTCAAGCTACGGTAAGCTTAGCTGTCGCTATGACGTTTTTGCTAACGTAAGCGACATAGCCTGTGGTACCACCAATATTGACTATTCTGAAGGGCTCTATAATGAGTTTCAAAAAATTCGCGACTATCGCCATACTCAGCTAAAGATCGATCCGGATGGGTTTAGTGTTCAAACCAGCGGTGAAGAGGATTTTGAACAGAAAAAAATAGACTTGCCCGACAGCTGGGTTCGCGGTTTTCTGCAGGTGAGTTCGGCGATGACTTTACCTATGGTAAAATTGACGCTACAGCCTATGGATATTCATAATATCTGTTATTGTCTAAGGCGTAAAAAGGAGCGGACGGGCCCACGTTCAATGCGTTTTATTCTTGTGCCTAATAAACCCATCAAAATTATTCTTGACCCATGGGGAGATGAAATTGTCTGTTCACGCTCTGTATATCAAGGCCATGAGGAGAGAACTGTGCGCGTTTGGGGGCGTAGGCGATTAGCTATTCTTGAGCGTTTGATTCCCATTGCTCATCAATTTGATCTCTACCTGCTGGGTGATGGCATGCCCTCTTTCTACGTTGCCGACTTGGGTGATATGACGTTTACTTTGGGCTTATCCGGCTGGTCAGCTAATGACTGGTCTAGTCAGGCTAATTTTGATCTCTTGGCGCCAAGGCAAGATGTGGATAGCGATACGTTAGAGCGAGTCTATCGAGGGTTAAGTGAAACATGGCGAGAGTCTAGCGCCTCTTTAGCCACCCGTCTTAATCTTGATGAGTCGGTCATTAAGTCGGCGTTAGCCAGCTATAGCCAACATGGGCAGGTACTTTACGATTTGGATCTGAATTGCTATCGTATTCGCGAACTCTATCGCCAATCTATACCAATGGATAAACTTTGTTTCAATAATGAAAGGGAAGAGCGCGCCTTCAATTTCACTAAGGCAAATCTAGCCAAAGTAACGCACTGCCAGTCTAATCAAAAAGGCAGTCAGATCTCAGGAACGGTGCTCGATAATGCAAAAAACTATTCCGTTAAATTAACCATTGACAGTGACCTGCGGTTGATTAATGCCGAGTGCGACTGTTATTACTTTGCTCAAAATCGCCTGCGTAAAGGCCCCTGTGAACATATTTTGTCATTGCGCAAAGCCGCTTCTTTACAGGCGGATCAAGGACGATAATATGAATTTATTCAAAAGGATGTCTTTTAAGCTTGAACTGAATCGAACAAATACGTTATGCTTTACCTATTGCGGCGTGGAGGCTCTACCTTGCAACTTGAATGGTGGATCGCCATTCTGGCTTTATGACTCCCCACGCATCACTGATGCAATCTTTACTGGGCCACGACTTGCACCCTATATGACTAGCGGTTTGACTTCAAAGAAGTCAAGATCATATAGGGTGCAGTCGTGGCGTCGAGTTGATTGCCTCAGTACTCAGGACTCTTCGAAGGAACGTTCTGCCACGCCGCGACCCCTTCTCTCTCTTTTAAGCTCCGTCGCTTTATGTAACGGTCGAACGCCACTGAGCCGCCTAGCTTCTCTCTTACCATTGTTTACATTTTGTCCATGGAGCGTTCATAATGCCTAAACAAAAAAAATTAACGCGTCATGAAATTTATCAACGGATTCAGGAATCAAGTAAAGACGAAGTCATTTTGTCTGAGATGGTTCGGCTAGGTTTTTGGCCAAAAGGCAAAGAAAAGCCGCAGCTTACGCAAGAGCTGGTGCAAAAACGTAATGCCCTATATCAAAAACTGCGCCAGTTAGGGCAAAGTTACCACCTCTATTCCGATCCTGAAAAAGCGCTGCAGCAGTTAAATAAAGCGCGTAAAAAGGCGGCGTTAGAGAAACGCGAACATACGCGCTTAGCGAATAATAAAAGCCGTTATGAGCGCGCCTTAGCGTGGTATAGGCAACGGCAAATATCGATTAACTACCTTGGTGAGGGCTATTCACAGGGTTTAAAAAATAGCGAGCAAAATAGCGAAAGATTAGCCGAAAATAGGTTAGCTGAATGTAGCAATAGCAAAGATTTAGCGGAGTTAATGGGGATATCACTCAGTGAACTGCGTTTTCTTTGCTTTCAAAAAGAGGTATCGCAGGTTAACCACTACCAGCAGTTTGAGATCGCTAAAAAAATGGGTGGAGTGCGTAAAATTTCGGCGCCGATGCCCCGCCTAAAGCGTGCGCAGTACTGGCTATTGGATAATGTGCTTAATAAGGTAAAAATACACGATTGTGCGCATGGTTTTGCCCCACGGCGTAGCATATTAACCAATGCACTGCCCCACGTAAAAAAGAGGGTGGTGATCAACTTAGATCTAGAAAATTTCTTTCCAACCGTCTCCTATCCCCGCGTCAAGGGGATGTATCAGCAGCTGGGGTATTCAGAACACATTGCTACCTTAATGGCTCTGCTATCAACAGAGCCTGAGACGGATGCGGTTGATATGGACGATCGCGTTTGGTATGTGCAGCAGGGCGAGCGATTTCTACCCCAGGGGGCACCAACCAGCCCGGCGATAACCAATATTATCTGCCGCCGTTTGGATAGCCGTCTACAGGCTATGGCGGCTAAGCTTGGCTTTAGCTATAGCCGCTATGCTGACGATATGACGTTTTCTGGCGATAGCCTCGATGCGGTTCAGGGGCTACTTTGGCGGAGTAAACAGATTATTGTCGATGAAGGATTTATCGTGCATCCTGAAAAAACGCGCGTGATGAGATGTCATCAAAAGCAAGAGGTGACGGGCGTGGTTGTTAATGAAAAACCTGCCGTCGACCGCTGTAGGCTTAAACAGTTTCGCGCCCTGCTGTTCCAGATAGATAAAGATGGCCTTGGCGATAAGCGTTGGGGATATGGCGAATTGATGCCAAGCCTTGAGGGCTATGCGAACTTTGTGGCGATGATCGCCCCTGAAAAAGGCGTGCCTTTACAAAAGCAGGTTAGCGAACTAAAGCTGAAATACGGCTATCGGGTTAAACCAACTCGGTTAAGTAGCCTAAATAAAAAACTGTTTCGCATCAAGTCTGCGCAAGGCCACATGCCGCGCGGTAATTGGTGGCAGGTGCAAACACCGCCGGCACCTATTTTAGAGAAAACGGCGAAGCAAAAAGAGGCGGAGAGGCAGTCGCAGGCATCAGCGAACCAGTCAAGAGAGAGTGTGGCGAAAGTAACACCAACAAGTCGCGATAAACCTGCGCCATCGGGCTTCTGGCTATCCTATCTAAAACGGTTAGGGCTAGCGGGGAAATATCAACATGACCATACCGTTGCTGAAATGGCTTTATGGAAGGCTCTGATGCTTACGGTACTCATAATGAAAATTATTGAGGTTACTATTCGGATCATTATTCGATGAGGGGCTATTCACTGTTTAGCCGCCTTTGTGCTCAAATCGTGCGTAGGCGTGATGATTTGCCGTTAGGCTGTGATTGATGATTGGCATGGGTTAGCGGCAAGCTTTTACTCTTTGTTTAACGCAGTGGATAAAGGACTCATTACGGTACCCAATAGTGCCAAGTCCAGAGGACAACCTACGTTTAATGAGCTTCTAACGGTCAGCCTATTTTCTTGCTATCCGGCCCGATATAAAAATTAAGGTGCCGATCTTGCGCTAATGCTTCACGGCCTATTGCTGAATATAGCTACATACGCAAACCAAGGTTAACTTATTTACCTAAGCTAATTAAAACGCAGGGCATAGGTAGGCAAGTCATATTTTAACTCACCTCTTAATGGCCTATTTAACTATTTGTGAATTGATGCGCTACTTTACAAGCGGTGGGAGTGAGGCACTATTTATGTCCCGACAGCCGTGATAAACGCAGCTGTCTATATTTTTCATGCTCTCGATTTTCAATACAAACCGGCGTACTATTCGGTTTTTTCTATTGGGCTAATTCAGACTAAAAATAGAGGCCGCTTTTGCGGCGTAAGTTACTAATATAGCGCACTGGTAACAAATCTATTTGGACATTTAAATCTGAGGGATTACCATCAGAGTATGCGGTGAGGGATTTTATTCCTGCCGTTTAATTATCTCCTTATTATTTATGAAAGGATCGATGTCATGAAGAAAATGCTGTCTTACGCTGTGCTCTTACTGATTTTACCGATTTCTCAGTTTGCTCAGGCGTATGAAGTACCTGCGCCCTGTATTGTGCTTAAGGACGAGATTGCCGGTAAGATCGTCAGAAACGGTGTTGCCGCAACTGACTTTAGGCTGGATATCGTTACGCAAAAGACCGAATTAAGTGAGGGTAAAGTTGTTGGTAACTGCGGCTTTGGTTCACATAAAATCATCTATATTCGTGGAAAAGGTATTAATCCACAGGGATCAATATCCGAGGAAAAGATGATCGAAAGTCCGCAGATAGAGGTAGCTCCTGCGAGCACCCCCGAGCCTGAACAACCTTCAGTACAGGGCTCCGATGAGTCTAATACAGAGGCCGTTCGGCAGACTGAGGGCGATAGCAGTGCCGAAAACGAACGGCAACCGACTCTACCGAGCATGGAAGGGAACACCACCGGTGAGTCAGCGTTAACCGTAACGCAATCGGGCGGAGCGGTTCGGATTACCAATTCAGATAATTCGATTATTATCCATCGCTAAGGTACGTTAGTGTGGGCTGATAGAAGAACGGACGGTTACCTATATAGCATCGGTAACCGTGCGGTTAAATGTTGCCTCTATCGGGTACATCCTCTGGCAATAACGCTGAAATCCACATTGGCGGCGGTGTTTTTGTCAGTAATCTCAAGCTTACAAAATTTGTTTTTCTGCTTAAAATTGATGAGGTACTCTTTGCCTGATTCCGCTATAAACTGCACTACGGGTGTACGACAGCTCCCTTCACCGCCAACGCTATAATGGCCCTTTAGCGTCACTGGCTTATTCGCCGGAACCTGAGCGCGCAAATCCTTATTCTCCTTTGCCAGAATAAAGAAGTTGCCTTCAGGAAAGTAGTAGCCTATATCATCAAAGTCACTGCATTTACTGCTTTCAGGGCTAGTGATATTGAGGCCAAAATGCACAGGAAATTTCACGTTTTCATCAAATTCAGCGATAAAGGCTAATTTAGGATCGTTGGCCTGAGCATGATAAGTATAGTTCGATACGGATGTAGATGAGCATGCGCCAACAAGCAACGCAACGATTGATAACAGTAAACAACGTTTCATAGCATAAATTCCTTTTTATGAGCCACTCTCTTTACCGAAGAGAATATTTAAAAATTCAATAATTTTAGCATCATCATTTTTTAATGATTCAGATGACATTGCGCTGGAGCCTATATAGTAATCATACTGAATTTCGCCTAAGGGGCGCCTTTGACTATCGCTGACATAAACTTCCATACGCTGTAGGTAAATTGGGATGCTTAATGATCTAATCACCGAGTGGGAAAGCGTGTATGGGCAATTTTCTAGATTGTCTTTAGTTGTGATTCTGTAGCTAATAGACAGCTCATCTAACTTTGCTGCGATAAGGTTTTCAGCCTTATCATAGGTGAAGAGACCATCGGCTACCTTATAAACGCAGACATCGTGCAGTTCTCAGCTATTTTTAATCGGCTCAATGTTCTTATCGGGTTTTTTAAAAGAGTAACCACAGCCAGTTAATAGCATGGTGGCTAAAATCGTTAAAGTGAAAAAAGTAGGCTTCATCAAATCTCCATTATTGGTACGGTAAACTATCATCTACGGCATTTGGCTCAATCGTTCTTGAGCTTTTTTAGGTTCTGCATTGTATAGAGTTAGGCAGTAACCCACTAGATTTATTTAATATTTTTTGTTTTGATTGTTTTTTATCCTGATTAGGGTTAAATACTATTATTAACCTAAAGGTCATGTCATGCTTTTTGAAAGGCATTAATGCTAGCTGTCGGTGCGCAGGGATATTGCTCTCACTCGTCGTGCGTCGGCAGCGCTTAGCTAATGGTGAAACGTCAAGCTTTTACCGAAGCTTTTCATCTCCTTGATTGACTGCGCTATTTATGGCCAGCTTGCCGGTGAAAGCGTGGCCGACTTAGCGCGCTTCATTCAGCGTTTTGCTAAAGCGGCGGTGGATCCATCGCGTTTAAGAAGTCCATCCATCGTGACAGAAGATATTCGTTAGCAGTCGAGTGCTTTTTAATCTCCGGATGGATTGTTTACTCTATACTTAAGGTAGTTTTATCTCTAATAAAGCATTTATGCGCACTATGTCGATTGATGGCCGATTATGACCGTTGGGTATTCGTTGAGTACAGTAAGGGAATAGTAGGATTGCTTGAGGTATGTCATATCATCAAGCAAATCATTTGAGGAACCACTTTAGTTATTTGGACAGGGGTTCATCTATTCTTGACCGCGTTAAATTGAATACCGTAGTCAGTTATTATCGATTAGAAAGAGAGAGGACCGCCATGCTGTATATCTTTGATCTTGGTAATGTCATTATTGATATTGATTTTAAACGAGTGCTTGGCGTTTGGAGTAACTTTAGCGGCGTCCCCCTTGCTACCATTAATGAGCGTTTCTCAATGGGCACACCCTTTGAGCAACATGAGCGTGGAGAAATCAGCGATAAAGAGTTTGCTCAGTCGTTAAGTGATGAGATGATGATATCCTTAGGCTATGAGCAATTTGCTTTGGGCTGGCTGTCGGTTTTTGTGGATGTGTGTCCGCGGGTAGTAGATCGTATGCAGAGTTTAAGAGAGCAAGGGCATCGGGTTGTCATTTTATCGAACACCAACTCCCTGCATACCAATTATTGGACCGAGAAGTTTCCACAGGTTGCCAGCGCGGCCGATAAAATTTATCTGTCGCACGAAATCGGTATGCGTAAGCCGGAAGAGCGCATCTATCGCTATGTGCTTGAACAGGAACAGGTCTCCGCGGACAAGACGGTGTTCTTTGATGACAATATCGATAATATCATCAGCGCCCAAGCTCAGGGCATTACGTCAATTCACGTTAGTGATAACAGCGTTATTCCCACCTATTTCAATGCCCATAGCCACGCCGTTGAGTAATCCAGTGCGCTAGAGGCTAGGTTTATTGTATACTCAAGGAAAAATTTCGTTAAATTGGGTTTGATCTACTTAACGAGATAAATTGAAACGGGATTTTTTATGTCGTTATTAACAAAACCGGCTGTGCCTCAGCCAATAAAAAGGGTGACGGCCTATCTTCGCGTATTATGGATTCGTATGGATCAAGACCGCGTGACGATGGTTGCCGGTCACTTAGCCTATGTCTCACTATTGTCTCTTGTTCCTTTAATTACGGTCATATTTGCCCTTTTTGCCGCATTCCCTATGTTTTCAGACGTAAGTACTCAGCTGAAGAGCTTTATTTTTCAAAATTTTGTTCCCGCTGCCGGCGACACCATTCAAACATATTTGGAGCAGTTCGTTGCAAATTCTAATAAGATGACGGCAGTCGGTATTTGCGGTTTGATTGTGACGGCGCTCTTGCTTATTAACTCAATAGACAATGCCTTAAACCACATATGGCGTATTGAAAATAAGCGGCCGGCAATTTACTCCTTTGCCGTCTACTGGATGGTATTAACGCTGGGACCGATTCTTGCCGGCGGCAGTATGGCCATAAGCTCGGTGATATTTTCACAAAATTGGCTAGGCAACGACTTCGATACCTTTTTGGAAAGGGCTTTGAGGCTATTTCCATTGGTGCTCTCTTTTGCAACTTTTTGGATCGTGTACAGTATTGTACCAAACGTGAGAGTCCCACCAAAAGATGCTGCCGTGGGTGCAATCGTCGCGGCAATATTATTTGAACTGGGTAAGAAAGCGTTTTCACTGTACGTGGTCATGTTCCCTTCCTATCAGCTCATCTATGGCGTATTGGCTGTGATCCCGATTCTGTTCCTTTGGGTCTACTTTAGTTGGTGCATAGTGCTATTTGGTGCGGAGGTGACGGCAAGTTTTCGTGAGCACAGGCTGCTAAGAGGATTAATCGATCCGATTACCCAAGGCAGCGATAAAGAGGGATCGTTATGATAGCGTTAATTCAACGCGTTACTCAGGCCAGCGTAACGGTAGGTAATAATACGATTGGTCAAATTGGCAGTGGATTGCTTGTTCTGCTTGGCGTAGAAAAAAATGACCGTGAGCAAAACGCCAATCGCCTATGTGAAAAAATAGTGGGGTATCGAATTTTTTCTGACTCAGACGGAAAAATGAATCTCAATGTTAAACAGGTAGGCGGGAGCGTATTGGTTGTGTCGCAGTTTACGTTGGCTGCCGATACTCAAAAAGGGATGCGGCCGAGCTTCTCTTGTGCCGCTGGCCCAGACGTGGCGAATCATCTCTATGACTATTTTGTCAATTGCTGTCGACAGCATGGCGTCATTACTGCTACCGGATCGTTTGCGGCCGATATGCAGGTTTCGCTTGTTAATGACGGCCCGGTGACATTTTGGCTTCAGGTATGATCTTCACTAAACAGCGTTAATGTTTTAGCTTACCCATAGCCGAAGTAATAAAGCGCCGAAGCCCTGTTTTTTGTAAAATGGCAGTGGCGCGGTTACGCAAACGGTTGCTTTTGTCGTGAGTTCGGTTAAAATGCCGCTTTTCAATGAATAAATAGCCGTTATGACGATTAAATCATCTGGCGTTAAGCCAAAATCTGAACTTATCTATCACCTCGACGACAGACCGCCCCTGCCTCAGGCCCTGTTTGCCGCTTTACAGCACCTATTGGCAATGTTCGTTGCGGTCATTACGCCTGCGCTATTAATCGCGAATGCGCTTAAGCTGCCGGCGGCCGATACGCAGTACATTATCAGTATGTCTCTCTTTGCCTCTGGACTCGCGTCTATTTTACAAATTAGAACTTGGGGCCCCGTAGGTTCAGGCCTACTGTCTATTCAAGGCACTAGCTTTAACTTTGTTGCTCCGCTCATTATGGGGGGAACGATGCTACTGCAGAAAAATCCCGGCGACGTTAAAACAATGATGGCTGCGCTGTTTGGCACGCTGATGTTAGCCGCGGTGACCGAAGTGCTTATTTCGCGAATTTTGCACCTCATTCGGCGAGTCATTACGCCGCTTGTCTCCGGCATTGTAGTGATGATTATTGGTTTATCACTCATTAAAGAGGGGCTAATCTCGATTGGCGGAGGCTACGGTGCAATGGCGGACGGAACCTTTGGTGCGCCGGTTAACCTACTTTTAGGGGGGATTGTGCTTGGGACTATTGTTCTAATTAGTCGATTAAATAACCCCTATTTACGCGTATCGTCGCTAATTATTGCTATGGCCGTTGGCTATTTAGCGGCTTGGGCTTTGGGTGAAGTAAAGCCACGGCCGGACATCGGCGAATCGTTAATAATGATTCCAACGCCGCTCCACTACGGTTTAAGCATTGAATGGTCACTTTTGTTGCCTCTTATGCTGGTCTTTATGATTACCTCTTTAGAGACCATTGGCGATATTACTGCAACCTCGGATATGTCAGAGCAGCCAGTGACCGGAGCGCTTTATATGAAGCGCTTAAAGGGCGGCGTGTTAGCAAACGGTCTTAACTCAATGCTTTCAGCGGTATTTAATACTTTTCCGAACTCCTGTTTTGGTCAAAACAACAGCGTTATTCAGATTACCGGCGTTGCCAGCCGCTACGTTGGCTACCTGGTTGCCGCAATGCTGGTTTTACTAGGCCTCTTTCCCTTTGTGAGTAACTTTATTTTAACGATGCCCGATGCGGTATTAGGCGGAGCAACGCTGCTTATGTTTGGTACTATTGCCGCGGCGGGAGTGCGCATTATTTCAAAAGAGACGTTAAATCGCCGAGCGATTATGATTCTTGGCCTTTCATTAGCGGTTGGGCTAGGGATATCGCAGGAGCCTAAAATTTTACAGTTTGCTCCTGAATGGCTCTCTAACCTCTTCTCATCCGGCATTGCATCGGGCGGTATTACCGCAATCATTCTTAATCTGATCATGCCAATAGATAAAGACCTCGCGGAGTAATATAGGCGACGTTAACCGCGTCCATACCCGGAGGCGGCTTTTTATGCGTTGCAATTTTCTGGCTAGGGCTCTTCTTGATAAAAACGGGCGTTTAATCCGCATGTGGAGCCGCTCACGCCGTTAATTTAGCCTATTAACGGCGTGAACGCTTTTCTGCATAATCTTAAGCCGCAGCGTGAGAATCTATAGATACCGGTAATGGGCTACTTAGAGCGCATCATTTTAGCAGCGGGTTATGTTGGCGATATGAAGGTTTACTATTAGCGAAAGATGCGTTAGGGAGACGTAATTAGGCGTGAGTGTACCTTGTTCTCTCCGGTAGCCAGCGTTCTATCAAAGCCCTTGCGTTTTGCGGATAGCGTTGGTGAAGATAGCGAGCGGTGCGCTGAATTTCTGGAATCAATTTTTGGTCTCGAATGAGATCGGCCACTTTAAACGCTAGGCTACCCGTCTGACGCGTACCTAACAGTTCACCGGGGCCTCTTATTTCTAGATCTTTTTGCGCAATGATAAAGCCATCGTTGCTATCGCGTAGAGCCTGAAGCCTTTTTTGTGCCGTTTTACTTAGCGGCGACTTATATAACAGCACGCAGTGAGAGGCAGCTGCACCCCGGCCAACTCGTCCACGAAGCTGATGCAGTTGAGCAAGGCCCAATCGTTCAGGATTCTCAATAATCATCAGGCTGGCATTGGGCACATCCACTCCGACCTCGATCACCGTCGTGGCGACTAAAAGCTGTAGGTCACCCTGCTTGAAGGCCTGCATTATAGACTGCTTCTCTTTGGATTTCATACGGCCGTGAACTAAGCCAATTTTTAGATCCGGTAAGGCCAAATTCAGCTCAGCGGCCGTGGCCTCAGCGGCCTGAGCCTCCAATACCTCTGACTCTTCTATTAAAGTACAGACCCAATAGGCCTGACGCTCTTCATATTGGCAGGCCTGCTTGACGCGTTCTATGATTTCGCTGCGCCGGGTGTCCGGTATTGCGACCGTCGTAACCGGCGTGCGCCCGGGGGGAAGCTCATCAATAACCGACGTATCCAGATCGGCATAGGCCGTCATGGCTAACGTTCTAGGGATCGGCGTTGCGGTCATAATTAGCTGATGGGCATGATAACCCTGCGATAAACCTTTTTCCCATAGCGCTAAACGTTGATGCACGCCAAAACGGTGCTGCTCATCAATGATCACTAAACCCAAATGGGCAAATTTGACCCGTTCTTGGAAAATAGCGTGCGTCCCAACGACCATTGCCGCCGTCCCATCCTCGATAGCGGCCATTTGCTCCTGACGCGCTTTGCCTTTTTGCCTGCCGACTAGCCGGCCAACCTGAATTCCAAGGGGTTCAAACCATCGGCGAAAATTTTCGGTATGCTGTTCTGCCAGCAGCTCGGTTGGCGCCATTAGCCCAACCTGCTTACCGTTACCTATTGCCGTTAGTGCCGACAGTGCGGCAACCAGTGTCTTTCCTGAACCAACGTCTCCCTGAACCAGACGCATCATGGGAAGAGGTTTCGCTAAGTCCTGCTCAATATCCTCAAGGACGCGAAGCTGAGCCTGAGTGGGGCTAAAGGGTAGCGTTGCCAAAAACCTATCTCTTAAACGTGCCGCGGTGGGGAGTGGATAGGCCTGATAGCGTTGAGTCCCTGCACGAACCTCAAGTAGGCTTAAGTTATGCGCTAATAGCTCCTCGAAAGCTAGGCGATGCTGAGCGGGATGCGTTCCGTTTTCTAACGCTGTAGACTGTGTATTCGGGGGCGGTCGGTGCAGCGTTTTTAGCGCCTCCGGCAGGCTCATTAGGCTTTGCCCAAGCGGATTAGGCAATAACTCTTGAACGGAGCTGGTATCTAATAGCTTAAGGGCCTGATCGGTCAGTTTACGAAGTATCCCCTGCCTCACCCCCTCCGTTGTTGGATAAACGGGGGTTAAAGCCTCTTCAAGCACTATAGCGCTGGGCTCATCAAAAATCCGATATTCGGGGTGCATGATTTCAGGGCCCGTCTTTCCGCGCTTTATTTCGCCATAGGCCTTTACGCGTTTTCCTGGGGATAGACTATTTTTCATCGCCGCATTGAAATTAAAAAAGCGCAGCGTAATAATACCGCTACCGTCACTGATTTGGCAGGTGAGCATACGCGCTCTGCCAAAAATGATATCGCTGCGCAGCACTTCGCCTTCAATGGTTGCATATGTTCCGGGCAATAAATCACGAATTGAGTAGAGCGTGGTGCGATCTTCATAGCGCAGCGGCAGATGAAAGAGAAGATCCTGAACGTTATAAAGCCCAATTTTGGCGAGCCTGTTAGCCATGCTGGCCCCTACGCCTGAGAGCGCCGTTAACGGGACTGAATCCAACAGGCGACCCTGCATTTTAATCACCGGAAGGCTGATAGGGACGCTTTATTTTTGTGGCCTGCATTATCTTCCACCACTCTTCGTCTGCAATAATCTGACCGTTTTCGTCAATAAAGGGCTGGGGCAACCCTTTACGCTTAGCGACCCTAGCCAGAACGGGATATCCACCTTCAAAGAGAAACCGCTGCTGCTGTTTTTCATCCAAGCTGCTGGCCCGATCGTAAAACCCCGCAAGCTGCCGCTGACGCTGTGCCTCATAAAGAATTACGGCTGCGGCAACGGATACGTTTAACGATTGAACCATGCCGATCATCGGAATAATAATATCTCGATCCGCCAGAGCTAAGGCTTCTGGCGTAATGCCGGTCTTTTCTTGTCCAAGCAGAATGCATGTAGGTTGAGTATAGTCAATGTCGCGAAAATCGACGGCGTTAGCGGACAGATTTGTGGCAAGAATTTGCATATTTTGCCGTTTCAACTGCTCAACGGCCTCACCAATAGTGCTATGGGTTTTTACCTCAACCCAGCTATTGCTGCCTGCGGCCGCTGAAACTAGGGTTTGCATTTTTGCAAACGGCCACACGGCGTGAATATGGTGAACGCCGACGGCGTCGGCCGTTCGGATAACGGCGGAGACGTTATGTGGCTTGTGGACCTGCTCCAGACAAACGGTCAGATCCATTTGCCGAGTAGCGAGCATATGGCGAATACGGGCATGGCGTTCTGGTGTCATAAGCGTTAGTTTCTATTGCGGCTGACCTTAATCACATCGGGCATAATGCGTATTTTACGCATGATGTTCGCCAGATGAACGCGGTCTTTTACCGTTAGATGAATAGAGACATTATAGACTCGGCCGTCTTTCTCTTCGGTATTCACGCTGTGAATATTGGATTGGGCGGAGTTAATCATTGCGGTAAGGTTAGCAATCGAGCCGTGATGGTTGAACATTTCAACCTTTATTTCAGTCAGAAAACTTTGATTGGTCTCTTTGTCCCACTCAACGGCAATAAACTTTTCCGGCTCTTTTTGATAGCCGCGAATGTTGCGGCATGACTCATGGTGGATAACTAAACCTTTACCCGGACTTATATGAGCAATAATGGGATCGCCTGGGATGGGGTGGCAGCACTTGGCGAAGGTAATTAGAACGCCGTCAGTCGTACCGTTAATTGCCAATTTATGATTTACCGCAAGCGTAGAGTTTGCGTTGAAGCCCTCGATTAATGCTTTGGCAACCATGATGCTCATCGCGTTGCCTAAGCCAATTTCGACTAAGAGATCGTCAAGGGTGCTTAAACGGGCCCGTTTAAGCAGGTGATCTAAATTTTCCCGTGGAATATCGGTGAGTTTACAATTTTCACCCAATGCGTGGTTAAGCAATCGCCGTCCTAGGCTGATGGAGTCCTCACGCTTTAAATTTTTCAGCATTTGGCGTATTTTGGCTCGGGCTTTAGAGCTGACGGCAAAATTGAGCCAGGCCGCGTTGGGTCTTGCGCCGGGGGCGGTAATGATTTCGACGGTTTGGCCGCTTTTTAGCGCCTGTGACAGAGGGAAAGGCTGGCGATCGACTCTAGCACCAACGCAGGCATTGCCGATATCGGTGTGCACCGCATAGGCTAAATCCACCGGCGTTGCATCGGCCGGTAGTTCAACAATACGGCCTTTAGGGGTAAAAACGTAAATCTCATCCGGGAACAGATCGGATTTAACGCTCTCAATAAACTCAAAGGAGTTACCTGCACTCTGCTGCAGCTCTAATAGACTCTGCATCCAGCGCTGTGCTCTGATTTGTGCGGTGGTGCTAGATTCCCCCTGTGCTTTATAGGCCCAGTGCGCCGCAACGCCCATTTCAGCCATCTGATCCATATCTTCGGTTCTGATTTGAACTTCGACAGGAACGCCGTGTGGCCCTATGAGTGATGTATGCAGCGATTGGTATCCATTGGCTTTAGGTATAGCAATATAGTCTTTTACGCGCCCGGGCCGAGGTTTATAGAGCCCATGCATCTGCCCCATAATTCGATAGCAGGTATCAACATCATTAACAATCACCCGAAAAGCATAAATATCCATAATAGAGTGGAATCGTAGCTCTTTTTGAATCATCTTACGATAAATAGAGTAGAGATGTTTTTCACGGCCGGTAACCGAACATGCGATCCCCGCCTGTTTAAGGCGTCCCTCGATTTCAGAGAGTATTTTTTGAATAATCTCTTTACGGTTACCTCGCGCGGCCTTAACCACCTCTTTTAAAACCCGATAGCGGTTAGGATAGAGGGCCTCGAATCCACGCTCCTCAAGCTCCGTTTTGAGGTGATGTATGCCCAAACGATGTGCTAAAGGGCTATAAATTTCCAGCGTTTCTTTGGCGATACGCCTACGTTTATCGGGGCGCAGCGCCATAATTGTCCGCATATTATGCGTTCTGTCGGCAAGCTTAATCAAAATGACCCGAATGTCTTGCACCATTGCCATGATCATTTTGCGGAAATTTTCGGCCTGTGCCTCTTTTCTGTCGCGAAATTTTAGCTTGTCGAGTTTCGACACGCCGTCGACCAATTCGGCTACGCTGGTGCTAAAGCGACTTTCTATGTCGGCATAGGTCACGTGGGTATCTTCGATAACGTCATGCAAAAGCGCCGCCATAAGCGTTTCATAGTCAAGGCGCATTGACGCGAGAATACCGGCTACGGCTACTGGGTGGGTAATATAGGGTTCGCCGCTTGAACGCTTTTGCCCTTCGTGAGCTGCGCTAGCGACGAGATACGCCTGTTTGAGGCTCTCTATCTGATCCTTTGGTAAATATTGCTTAATTTGCTGATTTAGGCTCTCAAACAGGTACAAGGCATCACTCTTTGGTTTGATTAAAAGTGACTGTCAACAATTGCACTGACCGCATTGATCTCAGCGGTTTCTTGCTCTTGCTGTTCCTGACGCGCTCGTGAATCAAGGATACGGCCGTTGATTAAGCCCTCTTCAATTTCACGCAGGGCGATAACGGTATCTTTATCGTTTTCTTCCGGAACTAACGGATCCTTGTTGCCGGTTTGCAGCTGACGAGCTCTGCGAGCCGCAATTAAAACAAGGTCGAAACGATTACCAATTTTTTCTACTGCGTCTTGAACGGTTACGCGTGCCATAGATATGTAACTCCACAAATGAAAAGGTGACCCGTCATAATACCCAATCTAGGGCCGTTATGACAATAATTTACTGATTAAAGCTCCGTATCTTTGCGTTTGACGGCCTAAATGTAGGCGTTCTGCACGGATAATGGTCTTTAAATCGTGTAGCGTGATATCAAAATCATCGTTAATAATCAGATAGTCGTACTCATCATAATGCGACATTTCGGCAGCCGCTTTCTGCATTCTGCGCTCAATCACTTCGGCACTGTCCTGCCCGCGGTTTTGTAAACGGCGAGACAGCTCATCTAATGACGGGGGCAGGATAAAAATACTGCGGGCAGACGGCATCTTTTTCTTAACCTGCCGAGCGCCCTGCCAGTCAATATCAAGAAATACATCAATACCCTGATCGAGCATACTCTCAATTAACGCACATGAGGTGCCATAATAGTTACCAAAAACCTCAGCATGCTCTAAAAATGCATCCTCCACAATGAGTTGCTCAAATTCAGCAACGGATGTGAAAAAATAGTGAACGCCGTGCGTTTCGCCAGGGCGAGGCTCGCGAGTTGTATGTGAAATCGAAACGCGAGTGTCGTAGGACGGCATCGTTTTCAGTAAGGCTTGGATAAGGCTTGATTTACCCGCGCCGCTTGGGGCCGAAACGATATAAAGTGTGCCTTTTACCATAGTATTGTCTGTATCTAACCGACGTTATAAGAGTGAGCCCGGTAAAAAATTCTGGGCGGACTTGAGTTACCCTATTATACATAACTTAGTCCGGCGATGAACAACTATTGATAACAATTGATGAAAAGATAGGGCGCTCAGCGCGGGTTTTCAGCGGCGAATATAACCAAAGCGGTTTCAACTAACCTAGTAGTTCCCAATGGATTTCTTTGCGGTTATGAATTTTGAATATGCATACTTCCCTATTATTTTTAAAATTATATTAATCCAATTCCTGCGTTTTCAATCAACAGAAGCTGTAGCAAACGTTTTCGAGCCTGTATAGATTACGCCTGTATACTCGCTCTTGTTAAGGCCGGCCTATATTAGTAGGCCTTTTTGCTATTTTTTAAATCCATAAACCATATTCCTTCCGTCTGTTTTGGAAAAGTGCCGCCTATAGAGTCTATACGGTAAGTAAATTTAGTGTGTTGGGATCATTAATCCAATCCTCTACTGTCGCATAACTGTCAATTATTGCCACTCTCGGGTTGTTCTATTGCCGGCTATTTGTCATCGGTATAAAGTCGGTATTGGGGAATATCCCTTAAGTTTTTGCCTTTCGATTATTGAACACACGCCTTTTAGGCAGCGTACGCCGAGAGGTTTTACGCATTGATTTATATTTTTTACCCGATTCTTTGTAATCGGCTAAGGCTTTAATGCCTTCAACCAAACCTTTTATGTTTGACGATCCTCATTTGCTGTGTACGCTGGTTCCTGCAGAAAAACAGTAGGTGTTATTCTTTTTTTCATAAATATATCGAGAATTAGTATGAAAGACGATTCATCAACTTTTTTATGAAAGAGGCTATCGTGCTAATCCATAGGCTATGGCCGATTACTTTTTGACACAATAATAAGATCGCTATATCGTATCGCGTATTGGAAAAGGGAATACTCGAGCGGCGTGGCGCTCCAGCGAGCCTAATTAGGGTCAGTTAAGATAAAGTAAGGCGCTTTTCTGTTTTCTCTCGTCGTTTTGGCGTGAAAAAAACGGCGTTGATCGGACCTCCTTATCGCACTCACTGCTTTACTGTCGCTATGCTAAACATTAAGGATAACTATGGCCGAAATCATTGCGGTTGCAATAATCACCGTCTTAGCGGTAATAAGCCCCGGGCCGGATTTCGCGATGGTGACGCGCAATAGCTATCTTTATGGTCGCCAAGCGGGTTTGTTAGGCGCAGTTGGCATTGCATTAGGAATACAGGTACACGTAACCTACACCATAATGGGCGTAGGATTAATTATTGCCCACTCAATGCTGCTTTTTTCAGTCATAAAAATGATAGGCGCTATCTATCTTGTCTATATTGGCTACAAAACGTTTTTCACCGTTGTTTCCCTCGACGTTGATGTTTCATCAGCGCCGCCAATGGGCCGTTTTGCGGCGTTACGAACCGGATTTTTGACCAACGCGCTAAATCCAAAGTCGATGCTGTTTATTATCAGCGTGTATACCCAGGTTGTTAACGCGAATACGGCATTAGGTTGGCTTATTGGCTATGGCTTATTTATGTCCTTTGCCCATTGGCTATGGTTTAGCCTCGTAGCGCTTTTTTTCTCACACGCGAGGTTAAGGTCGCTGATGTTGAATAAACAGCGGTCGCTAAATAAGTTTATTGGCGGTATTTTAATGGGCTTAGGCGTTTCACTCGCTCTCGTGCCGGCGTTGATTTAACCGATTTAAGCCGACTCAAATTACCCATAGCACGCCACGGTGACGCTTAGGTTAGCTAAAAAGAACCCCATTTCTGACCGCTTTTATTAATGCTTTATATTCCCTTACATCTCTATGATGAGTGTAATGAAGCAAGCTTACTTTTTTGTTACAAGACCAGCGCGTGTCTCTTTCTCGCACCTTCAGCAACGCTCTTATCGGTATTAACGCATCAATGTCTCTTGAGCGTTAACGGCGTATTTTTTAGCACAGCTGATGGCGCTCTCCTCTATTAAACCATTCACCATTAAGGCTAACTGACGTTTGAGGGCCACGGCTATAGAGGGGTTCTCTATGCCGTAACGATCGTACTGGCCATGCAAGTAACTGAGTTAAATACTTCCGCTCTATTTTTGCCCTGCGGCGATCACACTTTCTGCAGTGCTCTGTAGTCTATAGGTATGCTGCGACTTTCTTAGCGACACTTTTGACTCTTATTGTCGGCCGTAAATGTATAAACTGTATTAGGCGTGTTAGACCGCCATACGGTAAATCGTCACTCACCGTTTAAATTTTATAAGATCGAACAATGGATGAACCGCAAGTTACCAATAGAATAACTCTCTAAATGAAGTAATTAAGATATAATCACACCGGTTTATTCGGCTATTTTTTAAGGAGAAGAAATGAGAGTAGTTAAGGTATTTTTAGCGGCGGTATTTTCTATTGCACTAGTTGGTTGCTCTGCAACGCTAAGGCCAATTCAGGAGCCTAGCTATAGCGTCACAGGGCTATCGACAAAACAGGTAGAACAGGCCATTCTTGACGCGCAACGAGCCAACCGCGGTTGGGTGCTGAAGAAGGTGAGAAATGGCGTTATCGGCGGCAAGCTAATCAATCGTCAGTTTATGGTTGAAATTGAGATCCCTTACAGTGCTTCTGGCTACACCATCAAATACGTCAGCAGCAGCGATAATCTAAAGTCTGACGGCACACGCATTCACCGCATCTACAATCGCTGGGTAGTAACGCTCGATACGGATATTAAGAAAGCGTTAATCCGCCAGTAATGTTGGCCCCCTGAATTCCCTCTTAAATAAGCCGCTTTTTAAGGGGGAATTCAAGGGAGCTCAATTACCGTTAGCGCATAGTAACAAACTCTTCTGCGGCGGTGGGATGGATAGCAACGGTATTATCAAAGTCTTTTTTAGTGGCACCCATCTTAATTGCGACGGCAAAACCCTGTAGGATTTCATCCATGCCAAAGCCGATGCCGTGTAGGCCAACGATCTTCTCTTCCGGCCCCGCGCAGACTAACTTCATTCTGCAAGGCTGTCGATGCTGCGTCACGGCGCTATACATTGCGGTAAAGGCGCTTTTATAGACTTTTATGTTCTCGTCACCAAATTTTTCTCTGGCCTGCGGTTCCGTTAAGCCAATAGTGCCGATTGGCGGATGGCTGAACACCACGGTTGGAATTAAATCGTAGTCTAAATGCTCGTCGGTTTTGCCATTAAATAGGCGTTCAGATAAACGACGACCGGCGGCAACCGCCACGGGCGTTAGTTCAACGGCGCCGGTATTATCACCCACGGCATAAACACCTTCAGTCTGCGTATTTTGGAATTTATCCACCGGTATATAGCCGCGCTCATTGAGTACAATACCCGCAGCTTCTATATTAATATTATCGGTTGCTGGCTCACGGCCAATTGCCCAGATTAGATGGTCAACGGTGAACGTTTCACCGTTAGTTAGCGCTAATGTTAGGCTACCGTCGACGTTTTTGATTATCTGCTTTGGTGTTGTATGCGAGTGCAGATGAGGGCCTTCTGCGGCCATGACCTCAAGCAGGGTCTCAACGATCATAGGATCAAAGGCGCGTAGCGGTGCATGTTGGCGAGTAAATAGGTGGGTATCCACGCCTAACGCATTTAAGACACCGGCAATTTCAACGGCTATATAGCCGGCGCCAACGATCGCTACGCGCTTGGGTAATGTCTTCAGCTCGAAGAAACCGTCGGATGTGATACCGTGTTCCGCACCTGGAATATCCGCCGTGATGGGGCGACCGCCCGTGGCGATCAATATATGATCTGCAGATATGTGCTCACCGTTAACCTCAACGGTATTTTTATTGATAAAACGAGCGAAGCCCTGAATGACGTCAACTTTATTATTGGCTAATCCACGATCGTAAGACTGATGGATTCTGTCGATATAGGCACTCCGGCTTTCAAGCAACTTGTTCCAGTCAAAGCTATTTATTGTCGTGTTAAAGCCATAATCAGGCCCGTAAAGACGAATTGCCTCTGCGATTTGCGCCGCGTGCCACATGACTTTTTTAGGCACGCAGCCAACGTTGACACAGGTTCCACCGAGGCTTTTCGCCTCAATTAACGCGCATTTTTTACCGTACGCTGCGGCACGGTTAACAGAGGCGATACCGCCGCTACCGCCACCGATAGCGATATAATCATAGTGTTTTGTCATGTTAGGGTATCTCTTTTATTAGGTTTGAATCCAGGGTCGAGTTTAATACGTCACGACGCGAAACAATAAGAAAATCCGCCAATTTCACGCCTATTACTTAAATAGGTATTATAAATACTGTGTAAATCATCAGTTTCGCTGTTCTGCAACGTGTCGAAAAGCAATACTAATGATTTAAGCCTCGGCTATTCTGGCGCGATCCAGTGCAGTAACGTATGGCCGGTGCCTTGTGGAACAAGGGTTTTATGTAACCAGGGCAATACGTTTGCCATTTGCCGTTCTAGCTTCCACGGTGGATTCACGACGATCATTCCAGAGCCGGTCATGCCATAACGATCGCTATCGGGCTTAACGGCTAACTCAATTTGCATAATGGAGCGGATACCTGTGTCCTGCAAATCTTTAATCATTCGTTTGATCTGTTGACGTAATACAACCGGATACCAAACTGCATATATGCCCGTTGCAAAACGCTTATGGCCCTCCTTAATTCCCGAAACCACGGCCTGATAATCCGTTTTTAATTCGTAAGGTGGGTCGATTAAAATAAAACCACGCCGTGAGAGCGGCGGCAGTTGAGATTTTATCTGCTGATAGCCATCGGATTTTACCACGGTGGCTCTGAGGTCTTTGCTAAATTCATTACGTAATAGCGGATAATCACTTGGATGAAGTTCGCTTAAGTAGAGCTTGTCTTGAGCTCGCAGTAAGGCTTTAGCAATGAGCGGCGAGCCTGGATAATACTTTAAATGCGGCTGATGATTGTAGGCCTTTACCGCCTGTATATAGCTGGACAGTTCACTCGGTAAGTCATCGCGCTGCCAAACTCTGGCAATGCCCTCCAGATACTCTTCAGTTTTTTGGGCGTGTTCACCGCCGAGGAAATACCGCCCGGCGCCTGAATGCGTATCGAGATAGAGAAACTCTTTCTCTTTTTCTTTAAGCGAATCAATGATAAGTGATTGTACGGTGTGTTTTAAAACGTCGGCATGGTTACCCGCATGAAAACTGTGACGGTAACTTAACATAGAAACTTCTCCCGCAGGCATATAGATAGGCTTTAATTTTCGACTATCATAGCATTAATTAAGTTTTATTTTTTGGCTATGTAAGACGTGCAGAGTAAAATCATCCATAAGCCGATTGAATTTTGTTATCCCAACCCCAATCTTTAACCTAACCGTCTTTAACATTAAGGAATTTTTATGACAAATGCATTATCAGATTTTCAGGGTTTACCGCCTTTTTCCGGTATTCGCACGGCTGATATTGTGCCAGCGGTTCAGTTTGCCATCGACAAGTGTCGAGATGAAGTTGAACGCGTGGTTGCTCAATCCGGTCCTTTTACCTGGGATAATCTTTGTCAGCCTTTAGCTGAAGCGGACAACCATCTTAGCCGCATCTGGTCCCCGATTAGCCATTTAAATTCCGTTAAAAATAGCCCTGAGCTCAGAGAAGCCTATGAACAATGCTTACCGATGCTGTCCGAATACGCCACGTGGGTTGGCCAACACAAAGGGTTATATGACGCCTATCGATCTCTAAAAGACGGCGCCGCATTCGAAAATCTTACTAAACCGCAGAGGCGATCCGTGCAAAACGCGCTGCGCGATTTTG
The DNA here is from genome assembly GCA_958299015.1 of Tetanocera ferruginea. Lineage (NCBI taxonomy): Eukaryota > Metazoa > Arthropoda > Insecta > Diptera > Sciomyzidae > Tetanocera > Tetanocera ferruginea. The sequence continues at coordinate 104,633 of CATQJF010000034.1, read as the reverse complement.
AGCTGTCGGGAATAGGTTTAGCACCGGAACAACAAAAACGCTACGGCGAAATTGTTGCCCGACTGTCTGAGCTTAGCTCTAAATTTAGTAATAACGTGCTTGATGCCACCATGGCGTGGAGCAAACTCATTACCGATGAAAAAGCGCTTGCGGGACTACCGGAAAGCGCCTTAGCCGCGGCGGCCGCTCGAGCCGACGCCAAAGGGCAGCAGGGTTGGCTATTGACTTTAGATATGCCGAGCTATTTACCGATATTAACGTATTGTGATAATCGCGAGCTACGCGAAGAGATGTATCGCGCCTATTCTACTCGCGCATCAGATCGCTCAATCGACGCGGCGCAGTGGGACAATACCGACGTAATGAGTGAGCTACTGGCATTACGCTACGAGCTGGCTCAGCTGCTGGGCTTTGCAACCTATGCCGATAAGTCTTTGGCAACCAAAATGGCCGAAAGCCCGCAGCAGGTGCTCGACTTTCTTTATGACTTGGCTAAAAGGGCCAAGCCTCAGGGTGAGATTGAATTAAGCCAGCTGCGTGATTTTGCGCGTGAACAGGTATCAGACTCTTTGGAAGCGTGGGACTTAACCTATTACGCAGAGAAGCAAAAGCAGCACCTATTCGCCATTAGCGATGAGGAGTTAAGGCCATATTTTCCAGAACAGCAGGTTTTAGAAGGCCTATTTGAGGTTGTTCGGCGCGTGTTCGGTATTACGGCAAAAGAGCGCAAAGACGTCGATGTCTGGAGCCCAGAGGTCCGTTTTTTCGAACTGTACGATAACAATAGCGATTTGCGCGGCAGCTTCTATCTCGATCTCTATGCCCGAGAAAATAAGCGCGGCGGGGCGTGGATGGATGACTGTGTTGGTAGCTTACGTATGGCTAGCGGCCATCTGCAAAAGCCGGTTGCCTATTTGACCTGTAATTTTAATGGGCCAGTAGGGGATAAACCCGCGCTGTTTACCCATAATGAAGTTACCACGCTATTTCATGAGTTCGGCCACGGTTTACACCATATGCTAACTAAAATTGATACTGCGGGCGTTTCCGGTATTAATGGCGTGGCGTGGGATGCCGTTGAGCTCCCCAGCCAATTTTTAGAAAACTGGTGTTGGCAGTCAGAAGCGCTGGCCTTTGTTTCCGGCCACTATCAAACTGGCCAAGCATTGCCACAGGATATGTTAGATAAGCTATTGGCCGCTAAAAACTATCAGGCGGCTATGTTTATTTTACGCCAGCTTGAGTTTGGCCTGTTTGATTTTAGGCTACATTATGAATACGATCCTGAAAAAGGCGCTCAGGTCATGGATACCTTGGGTGAGGTTAAAAAGCAGGTTGCCGTTGTCCCCTCTCCCGAATGGAGCCGTTTCCCCCATGCATTTTCGCATATTTTTGCCGGCGGTTATGCGGCCGGCTACTATAGCTATCTATGGGCGGAAGTGCTTTCGGCGGACGCCTTCTCTCGGTTTGAAGAGGAGGGAATTTTTAATGCCCAAACGGGTAAAGAGTTCCTTGATGATATTTTATCGCAGGGCGGAGCCGATGAGCCGATGGCGTTGTTTAAGCAGTTTCGTGGTCGCGCGCCGCAGATTGACGCTATGCTACGTCACTACGGTATAAAAACGGCCTAATCCTTCCCCCTTGCTGTCCGAAGGCCCTTAAGCAAAGGGCCTTCTCTCATTTAATAGAGGTACGCTGAGAGATAATCTGCCGAAGGCCGCTCCCTCACTATTGATTACCTTTAATAGCTGGACTTATACGCCGTTCCTGCGGCATATAAACTTTTCCAGTTAGCCATGTATTGATTGGCCAGCGTGCGGTTATTTTTTATCAGAACGACATTTTCATTGTTATAACGCGCCGCTGCGGCAGAGTAGTTATAGCTTCCTGTCTGCACGTGTAGTCCGTCCAAAATAATATATTTACTGTGCTGCGTATTTTTGGTATCCAACATCTTTACGGGTATCTTTGCGTTGGCTAATAGATTAAGAGCGGCTTTGCCCCGTCCTTTAGTATCCATTTTCGTGTTCTGCCTATAGTCTACAATTACCGCGATATCGACACCGCGCTTTTTAGCCTTGAGCAGCGCGTCAACCACCGTCGGTGACGTAAACGAATAGGCCGCAACGCGAATGGATGTTTGGGCGCGTTGAATGGCCGATAAAATCAGTTTTTCCGCGGAGCCATCCGGTGAAAATCCGCTTTCAACCGTCATTTGCGTTGTCGTATTAGACTGCTTTGCCTCTAAAGAGAGACTTATTGATATCAGCAAAAGTAGAGCCGGTAGCGCAAAGCGATAGTTCATAATTGTCCTTAAGTTTTGTCTTAATCGGGTTACAATAGCGTACCGAATATAAAATGAGTTGGCGATCGGCGTCCTTTCGCTGAAGGTGCCGAATTGGTACGGGCGATCAGGGGCTTTTGGGCGGATGATTTTAGCGTATTTATCCGTTTTTCTCATCACCTATTAATCGTATTGAGGAATGAATGAGTATCCGTTTGATTTGTGAGACCAATGCCGATAGCGATCTTTTGAGTCAGATTGCCAAGCGTTGGCAACTTATTTCTGATGAGCAGGCCGTATTGGCCTTGGTCTTAACCCGCGAACGCCTAGAGTTACGCAAATTAGATGAGCCAAAATTAGGCCCGGTTTATGTAGATTTTGTCTCAGGCGCGTTGGCTCACCGTCGCAGGTTTGGCGGCGGCCGCGGTGAGGCGGTTGCAAAGGCCATTGGCATCAAGGGCGACTATTTGCCGGACGTTGTAGACGCAACGGCCGGGTTAGGCCGAGATGCGTTTGTTCTAGCCGCTGTGGGCTGTCGAGTGAGAATGATAGAACGAAGCCCCATAGTGGCAGCACTGCTGGATGATGGCCTACAGCGCGGCTATCGGGATTTAGAGATTGGCAATTGGCTAAAGGAGCGTCTGAGCCTTATTCATGCGGCTAGCCAGGCGGCGCTTGCCGCTATCACGCCGCCGCCGCAGGTTGTCTATCTTGACCCTATGTATCCGCATAGGGAAAAAAGCGCGTTGGTCAAAAAAGAGATGCGGGTATTCCAAACTTTAGTCGGCGCTGATTTGGACGCCGATCGGCTTTTGATACCGGCTCGGGCATTAGCGACAAAGCGCGTTGTGGTTAAACGGCCTGACTATGCGCCTTTCTTAGATGATATTAAGCCATCGGCCTCGATTAAGACTAAGAATCACCGCTTCGATATTTATGCACAGCGGTAGCCGAACTTTACCAAAAGGCAGCTAAGCGCTGACCGATCGCCGTTAAGTTTGTTTACTAACAGAGGGTTTAGCGTCGCTGGCTTAACGGACTCTTATCTACGATCGTAACAGGCAGTATTTCAAATTAAACTCGGCCCGTGTAGATAGTCGTCGTTGAGTTTAGCCACTGCTCAACTGGCCAGTATCGCATCCGGCCCGCCGTTAAAAAGCCTTTCAATTTTATCTGTCCGTTAAAGTGATAGCTCAGCGTTTCACATCCCGATCTAATAAGATAAATTCAGCGTGGCTCGGCAGGGGAGTATTATCGCTAGGCAATAACGTTGCCGAGATAAACGGGCTGAATAAGAGGGCAACAAAAAAGCTACCGTTTTCATCGCAGTTTAACTTCCTATTAGTAGTTCCTATGCTATTTGTGAAGCGGTCATTAAGCCACCGCCGTAGGATCTTTTTTACTGCGAAAATTTATAGTGAACTGACGGATGCAATCCGCTCCATTGAGCCAAATTAGGCCAGTGTAGCCTAATCAACGGTTAACTATAAACATTATCTGGTCAAGATGGTTAACCGTATCACTGATTAAAAAGGTGCCTTAGCGGATCGGCTATTGATTTATAAGGCCAGATGGCTATAAGAATGCGCCTAACTGTCCCTGTGCCGTTTGTCGCTGACGCTCTTTTATCTGCTCATCTAGGCTCACCGGATGAACAATGCTAATTGCTTTTGTAGGGCAAACTGACGCACAGGCCGGCCCATTAGGATTATCAATGCATAAATCGCACTTTAACGCCTGCGTTTTAACCGTATTGGCCGCGGTGGCTTTATTGATGACAAACATTGCGCCAAAAGGGCACGCCATAGCGCAACTTTTGCAGCCGATACAGCGCTCTTGTATTACCTGAATGCTATCCCTATCGCGAACTATGGCATTGGTAGGACAAACGCTAGCGCAGGGGGCGTTATCGCACTGGCGGCACATTACGGGGGTCGTGACGGAACCGCTCCTGATAACCTTCAGGCGGGCAACGAACTGTGATGCACTCATTGAATCCAGCTGGCCGTTATTATGCGAAACCGCGCAGGCAATCTCACACGTTTTACAGCCAATACATTTGCCTGCATCGGCCATGACAAAACGGTTAATCATGATACGGCCTCAGTGCTCTGATTGGCTAACTCAAGATAGTTAACAATACTGGCCGCGGCTTTTCTTCCGTCGGCGATGGCGGTAACGACTAAGTCGGCGCCCCGCACAACGTCCCCACCGGCAAATATTTTACAGTTGCTCGTTTGGCAGGGATGGGCGGTTCCCTTTAACGGCGGAGCGATAATTGTACCGTAGTTGTCTAGACCTACGCCATACTCTTCCAGCCATTCCATCGTATGAGGCTTAAAGCCAAAGGCCATAATAACGGCGTCCGCCTCTAGAACAAATTCTGAACCCTCAATAGCCTCTGGACTTCGACGACCCGCCTCATCGGGGGCGCCGAGCTGGGTTTTTAACATACGAATACCGACTACTTGATTTTGTTCATTAATCTCAATGCGAACCGGCTGTAGGTTGAACATAAATTCAACGCCCTCTTCACGCGCATTTTTAACCTCTTTCTTAGAGCCGGGCATGTTTTTTTCATCGCGACGATAGGCACAGGTAACGGACATGGCTCCTTGCCTTACCGCGGTTCTCAAGCAATCCATTGCGGTATCACCGCCGCCAAGGACGACCACTCGCTTGTCTTTCATGCTCACATAACGCTCGTTGGCCAGTTCATCCAGGCCCATAACGTGCTTAGTGTTTGCGGTTAAAAAAGGCAGCGCGTCATAGACGCCTTTGGCATTCTCATTCTCTAGACCCGCACGCATTGAGCGATAGGTACCGACACCAACAAATACGGCGTCAAACTCGGCCATTATTGCATCAAACGAGATATCTTGACCAACTTCGGTATTAAGGCGAAATTCGACTCCCATGGCTTTAAAAATCTCATGCCGGCGCCGCATCACCTCTTTTTCCAATTTAAATGAAGGTATGCCAAAAGTAAGCATACCGCCTATCTCAGGATGCCTATCAAAAACGATGGCCTGCACGCCCTGACGAACTAGAATATCGGCGCAGGCTAGGCCAGCAGGGCCGGCGCCAATGACGGCAACCCGCTTTCCCGTAGGCTTGACGTGGCTAAGATTAGGCCGCCAGCCCATGTCAAAGGCGGTTTCAGTGATATAACGCTCTATGTTGCCGATGGTCACTGCGTCGTATTCATTATTCAAGGTACACGCGCCTTCACAAAGCCGCTCCTGTGGACATACGCGACCACAGACCTCCGGTAGGCTATTGGTTTGGTGCGATAGCTCCACGGCCTCAATAATCTTCCCCTCTTTAGCGAGCTTAATCCAGTGGGGGATTCGATTGTGCAATGGGCATGTCCACTCGCAAACTGAATGCTGGCCACAGCTTAGGCAGCGATTAGCCTGATTTTTTACCTGTTCTTGAGTAAAGCCCTGATAGATTTCAACAAACTGATTTTTCCTAATGTCAATACCAATTTTTTTAGCGTCTACGCGAGGGATTGCGGTAATTCTTTGCAGCGGTGTCTGAGGTCGTTGTGCGATCAGGGTTGAGTTTAGCGGTTTGCCGTTAGCCGTGAGCGCCGATCGCTGCTGCTTTTGTAACTGCTGCTGGGCCAAATCGTTGGGACCATAGAGCCTCAAGGCATCGGTTGGGCAGGCGGCAGCACAGGCAGGCTCATCCGCGCGATCGCTACATAAATCACACTTATGTGCGGTAATACGATTAAGCGGTGAGCTGTTCGGCTCTATATCGCTGACCATCATAACGGCGCCAAAAGGGCAGGCTAATACACAGGCCTTACAGCCAATACACTTATCTTTTACCAGTTGAATACTGTCTTTATTCTGAATCAAGGCTTCGGTTGGGCATACTTTGGCACAGGGGGCATTTTCACAATGGCGGCAGGTTAGTGCGGTATAGGCCTTATCATTTTTTATCACCTTTATTCTGGGTAAAAAATGATCTTTTAACTCTGGGTACTGGCCGTCGTAATGCGTCATTACGCAGGCAATTTCACAGGCGTGGCAGCCTATACAGTATTTTGGATCGGCCATGACAAAATGATTCATTGCAACTCCCCTGTTCCGTTGTCTTGCTTGCCAATATTTGTTAATTAACCATAAACTTTTATTGCCTTTTTGCGCATTGTATACCAACTGTCGCATAGCAAACTTTGACCTAGTTAGTGTAAAGTTGAAAAAAAGTTAAATTTCAGATAGCGAAAGAAACATAAAATGCGCAATTGATCTCTTTCAGCAATACGTTATTTTGTTTATTAACAAAATAGTGGCGATAACGTTGCTGAGTGAATAAATTATGGGCAATCGACGTGAAGTTGGTTAATGGGCTTTTACCGTGAGGGCATGTGATAATCATGAACGGACAATCAATCGATCCCCATCGTAATGGCTTACGCTGGGGATCGCTTCGTTTGGCAGGAATTAAATAACGCCTTGGCCTATCATGGCGTCAGCAACCTTAACGAAACCGGCAATATTGGCTCCGTTAACATAGTTAATTTTACCGTCTTTATTGCCGTAGCGGACGCAAGAGTCATGAATTGCCAGCATGATCGAATGCAATTGGCGGTCGACCTCTTCTGCGCTCCAGCCTAAGCGACCGGCGTTTTGAGACATCTCTAGGCCTGATGTGGCAACGCCCCCGGCGTTAGCCGCCTTGCCCGGAGCAAAAAGAACGCCTGCTTCAATAAAAGCGTCCGTAGCCTGAATTGTTGTTGGCATGTTTGCGCCTTCAGCCACGGCTTTAACGCCATTTTTAATCAGTAACTGCGCATCGGCAATGTCTAATTCATTTTGCGTTGCGCAAGGTAACGCAATATCAACGGATACATGCCACGGCGTTTTACCGGCAACGTAGGTTAGACCTGCTTCCTTAGCGTAATCTTCTATGCGCCCATAGCGATTATTCTTAATGTCCATTAAAAGCGCTAATTTTTCAGTAGTGAAGCCGGCTTCATCAATAACGGTACCGCCTGAATCGGAGGCAGTAATGACTTTAGCACCGCACGCCAGCGCTTTTTCAATCGCGTATTGCGCGACGTTACCTGAACCGGACACCGCGACGCGCATTCCCTCAAAACTCATTCCCTCCTCTTTTAACATAGCCTGAGTAAAGTAAACCAGACCATATCCAGTCGCTTCGGGGCGAATTAAACTGCCGCCAAAGGAGAGCCCTTTACCGGTAAAAACGCAGGCCGTATTATTCGAGAGTTTTTTCATCATACCGGCCATATAGCCGACTTCTCTGCCGCCTACGCCGATATCCCCTGCGGGAACGTCGGTGTCCGGGCCTAAATGACGATAAAGCTCAGTGATTAACGCCTGGCAAAATCGCATTATTTCGCCGTTACTTTTGCCTTTAGGGTCAAAGTCCGAGCCGCCTTTTCCCCCGCCCATGGGTAAAGTTGTTAAGGCATTTTTAAACGTCTGCTCAAAACCAAGGAATTTAAGAATCGATAAGTTTACCGAAGGGTGAAAGCGCATACCGCCTTTATAGGGGCCAATAGCGGAACTAAACTGAATACGCCAAGCGCGGTTGACCTGGACATCACCTTTATCGTCAACCCAGCTGACGCGAAATTGAATTGCGCGTTCGGGCTCAGTTATGCGTTCTAACAATCCTTGTTCCGTGTAGTGTGGATTAGCCTGTAAAAATGGCCATAGTGAGGTAAAAACTTCTCTCACGGCCTGTAAAAATTCAGGCTGTTGCCCGTCCCTTTTTTGCAGCGTTTGTAGAAATTGATCCACAGAGGTATAACGCATAATAACTGCTCCTGTACTAAGGTGATTTTATTAAAATAAGCTGGCGTTTGGCGATAACACTGAAAAGACATTATGTAGCGCAACGCCTGAAAGATAACTTTTTATAGTTAGACAGGGATACAACTTATATCGAGATGAGTGATAAAATCAACATGAATTTTTAATTCGTTAATTTGAGTTATTATGCAAATTAATAGTGAGGGCCAGATTATAACAATCGGTAATTTTGTTACTGATTAATACAAATATTAACCTTTTGATAAAAAAGGAAAATGAGGTAAATGTGGCATTTTACCCCATTTTTTAGTTAGTTAAAGGATAAATTAAAAAAACTATTCTTTGTCTTCAGGCTGTAAAGGGACAATTAACATATCAATATGAATGGTGTTAATTAACTGGCGGGCTGAAGAGATCAATTTACTCCAAAAATCCTGATGATGTCCGCACAAAACTAGATCTACGCTATATTTTTCAATGGCGTCAATTAGGGCCATGCCAAGATCGCCCTTAGCCATGAGCTTTTCAGTAATTGGGTAACCCGCACCGTTGGCCAACTCTCCAAGCGTCTCTTTTGTTTCTTGAGAGATGCGCTGTTGCATGTCGCCAATATTAACGTCAATGAGGCCGGTATAGAGATCGGAATAGTTAATGTCGACATTAATAATAGAGACTTTCGCATCGTAAGGTTTGGCCATTGATACAGCTTTTGCTATGAGGATGCTGCTTTCATCGGAAAGATCGACTGCAACAAGAATATGTTTATAGGCCATGATGATCACCTTCTATGACAATTAGTAAGGAAACTGAATAGATAAATCATAGCATTGATTTGATGTTTAAAGTGTCAAACCGATCACAGTAAAAAAGATTCTGTTACCAATCCATCGCCTCAATTCTCAATATGTTAAAGAGATTAATGAAGGCAGGGGTATTGATCTTTGCGGTTTAATTTGGCTATAGGTACCAACCGCCAAAGCGGTAAAGAGAATTGGGCAGTAGTTGAAGCGCCGCACATGAGTTTATAATGCAGGCTTCAACATGAATAAGGCTAACGTTTGAGCCATAAGAATAGGCGTTTGGCACGATAGCCTCAGGTAACGCTGACATATTGATCGATTTTCATTAACGGAGGTAAGGCTTCGTAGGAATAAGCAGCAATAAAAAAACCGTGCCGGCTGTGCCGACACGGTTAATGTTAACCGTGATAAAAACTAGATTAGCCGTAAAGCGAACCAATAAAATAGGCCGGATAGGGCAATTGAGGCCGGCAGCGTTAGTACCCACGCCATAGCGATACTTTTGATGGTTTTAGACTGGACTCCGCCACCATCAACAATCATTGTTCCCGCCACCGCTGATGAGAGCACTTGGGTCGTTGACACCGGCATACCCGTATAGCTAGCAACGCCTATTGATATTGCCGATGTCAGCTGCGCAGACACGCCCTGAGCGTAGGTCATATCGCGTTTACCGATTTTTTCACCGATAGTCACCGCGACTCTGCGCCAGCCAACCATCGTACCGAGGGCCAACGCTAAGGCAACCGAAACAATAATCCACATTGGCGCATACTCAATCGTTGCCAATACGTCTTTACGTAAATTATTTAAATAGCGCGCGTCGGAAAGCGATGTCTCGGGTAATTTTGCCACCTGAGCTGACGTGTCGGCAATACATAACAATAAGCGACGGACCCGGCCACGTTCATCAGGCGTTAAATCGCGATAGGTGTTTGCCTTAGCCAGTAGAGTCTGGGAACGATCGATGATGGCCAATGCATTGGAAGCTTCGCAATGATATTCATTCGTATCGGGATTGAACGACGCCTGAGGCTCATGGTCGTTCATAATGATCGCCAGATCCTGCCGGTGATTTTTATAGTATTGCTGTAAATGCGAGATAGCGTCTTTTGTGAGGGCTAAATCATATTTATCTGAATCCATATTAACCACAAAACCCGCAGGAGCAACGCCAATCAACACCAGCATTAAGAGACCAATGCCTTTTTGCCCATCATTTGCGCCGTGTGAAAAACTTACGCCAATCGCGGAAACAATTAGCATAATTCGCGTCCAAAACGGTGGCTTACGCTTGCCGTCTTGCTTCTCTCGCTGTGCTGGGGTTAAATGGATGCGCATTTTCTTTTTACTGCCGGTGAACGTTCTGCGCAGGATAAAGATCATTCCGCCTGCCATAATGAGCCCCACCAGAGGAGACAAAATGAGCGACAGAAATATTTGGATCATTTTAGGAATGTTGAGCGCGTCAATAATTGACGTATTCGTTAGGTAGGCGTTGGTTAACGCTACACCAATAATGGAGCCAATCAGCGTGTGAGAGCTTGATGCTGGAATACCTAAGTACCAGGTACCCAAATTCCAAAATATTGCCGCAAGTAATATAGAAAATACCATGGCTAGGCCTTGGCTGGAGCTAATATTGAGCAATAAATCGGTTGGCAATAGGTGCACAATGGCATAGGCGACGCTAAGACCGCCAAGCATTACGCCCAAGAAGTTACAGATGCCCGCCATAATTACGGCAAGGTTTTCACGCAGTGCGCGAGTATAAATTACGGTAGCAATCGCGTTTGCAGTATCGTGAAAGCCATTAATGGCCTCATAAAAGAGCACAAACGCTAACGCAAGCCCAAGCATAAGGGCTGTGTGAAACTCAAGTCCTGTAAATAGATTTAGCATAAACCTTACTGTCTGTCATTGGGTTAACTTTTTTATTATCGGTGACAAAAGCACTTTCACAAAAGGGAAAATTAACATTTTTTTCTGTTTTGCGAACTCATATTCTTTCCATTTCAACAATTATTGTTACTAATTAATCAGTTAAATTAACTTTATTAAAATTAAAATTTTTTGATGGGACGCTAACAAATTAGTCAATGCGTTTAATTATTGAGCATGGGGAAGAGAACGCAGCTCCTTGACAGATCTGCTTTACACATTGATAAAGAAAAAATGTCTCTTTATTGCCTAAAAAATCGCTTATGATTAGCCCTCGATTTAAATTGCAGCGGGGGTCTTGTGCGAGTAGTCGCTCAGCAAATTGATGTTGTCGTTATTGGCGCCGGTGCGGCTGGCCTATTTTGCGCCGCCGATCTCGGTCAGGCAGGTTTACGGGTAAAGGTGGTCGACAATGGCAAAAAGCCCGCACGTAAGGTTATCATGTCCGGCGGTGGGCGCTGTAATTTTACCAATCTCTATACTGAAGCCAGTGCCTATGTCTCAAATAATCCCCATTTTTGCAAGTCAGCGCTGGCCCGATATAGCCAGTGGGATTTTATCGACAGTGTGAATAGACATAAAATTGCCTATCATGAGAAAGCATTAGGCCAGCTGTTTTGCGATGATTCTTCTGAACAGATTGTCACTATGCTGCTTAACGAATGCTGCCTTGGAAACGTTGAAATCGAGTTGCGTAATGCAGTACAAGACATCGAGATCCAAGAGGACGGTACGTATTTGGTCGCCTGCAGCCAAGGCCTGATCCTGACCAAAAACGTGGTGGTTGCAAGCGGAGGGCTATCAATGCCGGCACTCGGGGCAAGTCCACTGGGATATCGGATTGCCGAAAAGTTTGGTCTTGCCATTGTTCCAACTCGTCCTGGCTTAGTTCCGTTCACGCTACATAAGCCCCTATTAGCGTCGTTGAGTACGCTTGCCGGTATTTCAGTGCCGGTGACTATCGCCAATAAAAACAGTGTCTCATTCAAAGAGAGCTTACTGTTTACTCATCGAGGCCTCTCTGGGCCTGCAATATTGCAGGCATCTAGCTATTGGCAGCCGGGTGAGTATATCGAAATTAATTTATTGCCTGATATTGACATTGAAAGCCTTCTTAATGAGGAACGCGAAAGACATCCTAACCAGAGTTTAAAAAATGCCTTAGCTAAGCATTTGCCTAAGAGACTGATTGAATTTTTTCTGTCGTTGGGTATCGTGCCGGATACGGTGTTGAAAGGGCTACACCAAAAACAGCAGCGTGAATTAATTGATTCTCTGCAGCAGTGGAGCATACAGCCAAATGGAACGGAGGGCTATCGGACAGCTGAAGTAACGCTAGGCGGTATTGATACGCAAGAGCTATCATCGAAAACGATGGAGGCGCACAGGGCTCCCGGACTTTACTTTATCGGTGAAGTCGTTGACGTAACCGGTTGGTTAGGCGGCTATAATTTCCAGTGGGCATGGAGCTCAGCCAGGGCCTGCTCTTCAGCGTTGATTAATAAGTTCGGCTTTAAAAGCGGAGTGGCATGACGCAAAAAGAGCAGTGCATCAATAACGCATCTTATAGTTTCGCCTCTTTATTATGCTGCCGCTTATCTGCGTAGGTTGAAAATTGCTATAGGTTGAGTATTATGTATACGGTAATGGACGGTAGTCTTATTTAAGTTTGGCGTTTAACTTTAGAATAGGGCTACAAATATTGAAATTAACGCTAGGGAAGCAAGCTTCATGAGCATGACAATAATTATATTTTTAGTGATATCGGTTATCTTCTGTTTTCTTTACATGCCCTTTGCCAAAAAGCGGATTAACAAAGATTATGACCGCCTTAGGCCACTAATAGACGATCCTAACGTGGCTAAAGTTGCCCTTTGGATAGAGCTTAATGAAGTTGACGGTGAGCCCTTTACCGGCGAGTATGATCTGCTTACGGAAAGAAAGTCTTGCCATTACTGGAGCGATATTAAGAAGGCCGTGTTAAACCAAAATCCTGTCGGCGTAGCGCTATTTAAACCGGGCAGATATCGTTTTCTCGTTAGCAGTAATACCGACAGCCTGTATAAAAATGTTAGTATGGACGTTGAGATTCTAGCGGGGCAAACCTATCAGCTAGGCTGTAATGAAGACGGCCCTTACTTTGTCATCGATTCTAACCCCGCTCGCTATGAGTATAAGTATAAGCCAAACTAAAGTGGGAGCGCCTTAAAAAAAGCGGTTGGATATGGAGATGGAGTGAGTATTGCTCATCTCTATTTCCATGCGGGGTTCAATAAAGCTTTATCGCAATCCATTTTTCGAGGTAAGGCAGCCTGCAAAACCGCGTATAAGCAAACGCTTTTGCGATATGTCGATTGATGAAGAGCTGAAAAAGAGGGGGGGGGCAAATCGCGTGACGATTAAAGAATCCACAGGCGCGTCGCATTATGGATCAATATTGACGCTAACGATGACCAACCCTATTTTGAAGATCGTGAGTGCTGGGTTCAGCTACGGCTGTGGGAGGATTGGCGTTGCGATAGTTGAGCCTGAAAATGATGCGAGGGCTATCAATCTTGGTATCTTGGTATAATGCTCTTACCTTACTGCCTATCCTGACCCCGTGCGCCATCGCTTTAGCCTTAGGCCTCACAATTGAGCGAGTTTTGCTACTAAGCGATGCGGTTAACCTTAACGGCGCTTATTCTTAATGCCGGCCTTGTTATGTTGAACAAAATTAGGCTAAAAGGCCCGTCGCTTTTTAACATGCGGTTGTTATACGGCGCTTAATACGGAACGCGCCTAACCGGCCGGCCCAAATTTTCACAAATTAAAAATGTTGCTTTATCTTTATTGAGTTACGCGGTAATTTTAGGCAACTTCATACCCTCTTCACATTGGCCTGATATAATTGACGTTATGGTAGGCTAACTATTTTGAGCGTTAGCGTCACATTTAGAAAAAAGGATTGTTACATGGGCTTGCTGCGTTTTCTGTTTCAGATTCCTTTCACGTTGGTTAAAGGGTTAATCCGGTTACTGCTCTGGTTATTTCGCCTTATTGCTAAAATCTTACGGCCTCTGCTAGGCCACATTAACTGGCGGGCACCAGCGTGGGCTCATTGGGTCATTAAAGGCTTTAACGGATTTGAACGCTGGGCCTTGGCCCATGTAAAAGGCCTAACCGTCACGGCTCTGTTATTGACTATTGCCGGCAGCGCTGGCCTTTATGCCTATCATTGGCAGCTTAATAGGCCAAAGCCGGTTGAGATTGCCCCCATAGTTTACAACGACTATCGGGTCTGGCTAACCGCGCCTAGCCTAACGGACTACAGCTCAAATTCACCTAAGCCTAATCGCCTGACTGTCTCGTTCAGCGGTTCGGTGGCGCCTATTGAACAATTGAATAAAAAAATTGAGCGCGGAGTTAAGCTAGTTCCATCCATCAATGGGCGTTGGTCGTGGTCTAGCCAATCGACTATTGTATTTACACCTGAAGAAGACTGGCCTGTAGGCCAGGAGTTTACGGTCACGCTTGAACCCGATGAGCTCCTTTCACCACAAAGTAGAATCAGTGAAAATGAGTACCGCTTTGCTACGCCATCGTTTAATTATGAAATTGCTAGCAAAGAGTTTTATCAAAATCCACAGGATCCATCGCAGAAAAATGCGATCTACCATATTCGCTTTACTCATCCAGTTGATACCGCCAGTTTTGAAAAGCAGCTCTCTTTGGTGATGAAAACCCCAGAATTGGAGAGTCGTACTCGGGTTAACGATAAAAAATTCGGCTTTTCAGTTAAGTATAATGATAAAAAATTAGACGCTTGGGTGCGCTCTGCGCCGGTAATTCTGCCGAGCCAAGAGAGCGTTATGGAGTTAGTGATTAACGCCGGGGTTAAGTCAACCTTAGGTGGGCAGGCTACGCCAACAAAATACAGTCGAGCCTTATCAGTGCCGGGAATCTATCGTTCACTGGTTAAAAATATCTCCACTACTATCGCTGAAACCGACAATAGCCAACAGCAGCAGGTATTATTAATTGAGCTTGAGGACCGGGTGAAGCTTAATGATTTTAATAAACAAGTCAACGTCTGGATATTGCCCGCCAACCGCCCGGCTACCGAATATGAAGGTGCGGTAAAAAATTATAATTGGACTTTGAATGATGACATTAATCAGCACATATTAACGCAGTCAACGCCTTTAAAATTGTCCGCAAGCGAGGGTGAAAGCAATGAACAAAGCCTCTTTGGCTTTAAGTTTAAGGCGAAGCCGGGCCAGCAGCTTTATATTCAAATTGGTCGTGACTATGCCACGGTAGGCGGCTATAAGCCGAACGCGACATCAGTAAAGATTTTAACGGTGCCTGACTATCCTAAGCGCCTAAGCTTTATGTCCGAGGGCGCTATTTTATCGATGAAAGGCGAGCGTAAACTTTCGGTTGTTGCGCGTAATATTCCAGGAATACAGTTAGATATTAAGCGCGTCATTCCAAGCCAGCTGCAGCATCTGGTGACGTTAAACCGACGCGGTCAGTTTGCTAACATGGCGTTTAGTCGCTTGAGTGATGAACACTTTACTGAACATTTTACCTATCAAAAGGCTTTGCCAACTACAGACGCCGGTGAGCTCATTTATGAGGGGGTCGATCTCTCTGAGTATTTAGCGAACGAAGGGAAAGGGCGCCGCGGCGTCTTCTTGGTGAGGCTATCGGCGTGGTCGCCAGAAAATAATAACCACGATGACGGCTGCGATGAGTACTGTGAGGATGAGTATGTTGATGAGGAGCTTAGTGATTCTCGACTTATTATCGTGACCGATTTAGGGATTATTGCAAAACGTTCATTAGACGGCAGTAGCGATCTATTTGTTCAGTCTATTAAAGAGGGTCGGCCGGTTTCAGGTGCCAAAGTGTCGGTTTTAGGCAAAAATGGCGTTGTGGTCATGAGTGAGGAGACGGATGGCTATGGCCACGTCCACTTTAACGACTTCAAGGGATTACACAACGAGCGTAGTCCAGTGCTGTATCAGGTCGAGAAGGACGGCGATTTATCTTTTTTACCTATATCGGGTTCAAGCTACGATCGCTACCTTGACTTTTCCCGCTTTGACACCGGTGGCGTTGAGGACTCGTTGGATCCTGGCACATTGAGTGGCTATATCTTCTCCGATCGGGGCCTTTATCGACCGGGCGACACGACAAACTTAGGGATTATCGTCAGAGCGGCCGATTGGGGCATCTCCGTCGCCGGTATTCCATTTGAGCTTGAAGTGTACGATCCGCGCGATAGGCTTATTCAAACAGCGCTGCTAGAAATGGATCGGTCGGGTTTTGGCGAATTTTCATTTAAAACCAACGAGTCATCACCAACGGGAAGCTGGCCAATCTATTTATACATTGCCGGTACTGAAACCAAAGAGCGTGTTTACATCGGCTCAACTACGGTCACGGTGAAAGAGTTTGAGGCCGATAGAATGAAGGTCAGTATCGATCTGACGCCAAATGTGAAACAGGGCTGGGTTAACCCGGATGAGATTAAGGCGATAGTTAAAGCGGAAAATCTGTTTGGCGCTCCCGCACAGGATAGAACCGTCCATGCGTCGCTAAAGCTGCGGCCAATGAATTTTCATTTTAGTCAATTTGCGGATTATCAATTTTATGATGACTACGCCAGTAAAGAGCGGTTTGAAATTGAATTAGCGTCGCAAACGACCGATCAAGCGGGTTTAGCCGAGCTGGACTTACGCCTACAGGAAATGCAGGGAGCGAGCTATCAACTGCTCTTGTTGAGTGAGGTTTTTGAAGCGGGCGGCGGGCGTTCCGTAGCGGCAACGGCCCAAACGTTAGTTTCTCCCAATGCGTATCTTATTGGCGCAAAGGCAGACGGTAGCTTAGCCTATATCCAGAAAAATAGCCTACGTAGCCTAGATATAATTGCGGTTGACCCTACGCTGTCGAAAATCAACGTTAGCGGTTTAACAATGCAGATCTATGAGCATAAGTATATCTCGGTGCTGACGTTGCAGCCCTCCGGCGTGTATAAATATCAGTCCAAATTGAAAAAGCAGATGGTCTCTGAAAAGCCGTTCGCTATTACGGCCGATGGGGTTGATTTTAAACTGCCTACGGCAAGTCCAGGAGATTATGAACTTGTTATTCTGAGTAAGGACAAAACGCCGCTATATAAGACCTACTATACCGTTGCCGGTAATGCTAACGTTACCCGTTCGCTGGAGCGTAATGGCGAACTTAAGTTGAAATTATCTAAAGACGTGTACGCACCCGGAGAGGAGATTGAGGTATCAATAAACGCCCCTTACGTCGGCAGCGGTTTAATCACTATTGAACGCGATAAAGTCTATGAGTGGGAGTGGTTTAAGAGTGATACCACAAGCTCGGTTCAAAAAATTACCTTACCGGACGATATAAAAGGCAATGCTTATATCAACGTGCAGTTTGTTCGCAATCCAAACTCAGACGAAATTTTCATGAGTCCGTTAAGCTACGGCGTATTGCCATTTAAAGTCAATATGAACGCTCAGCGCGCTAGCCTTGAAGTTCAGGCCGATAAGGTCATTAAGCCCGGGGCAGATTTAGCGATAAAAGTCACCACTAATAGTCCTCAGAAAGTCGTTGTGTTCGCCGTTGATGAAGGCATACTGCAGGTCGCTCGCTATCGCTTAGCCGATCCGCTAAACTACTTTTTCCGTAAGCGAGAGCTGGCCGTTGGAAGCTCACAAATCCTCGATCTGATTCTGCCTGAATTTAGTAAGTTAATGTCGTTGACCTCCGCCCCGGGCGGTGATGGTGCCGACGAGCAGGATCTCCACCTTAATCCGTTTAAACGCAAGCGTGAAGCGCCGGTGACCTATTGGTCAGGTATTATTGATGTCGAGGGGACTAAAACAGTAGAATACAGTGTCCCAGACTATTTTAACGGCCGGCTACGCATAATGGCTATCTCGGTAACGCCAGATCTTATTGGCACGGCGCAGGCCTACACTACCGTACGCGATGATTTAGTGCTGACGCCAAATGTACCATATATGGTGGCTCCTGGGGATGAGTTTGAAGTGACTTTAGGCATAGCGAATAATTTGACCGATCTCAACGGCGCGCAGATTCCAATTAGCGTGCGTCTGGAGACAACTCCCCAGTTAGCGATCGTTGGCAATGATACGCAGACTTTGCCCTTAGCGGAACAGCGCGAAGGTGCAGTGAGCTTTAGGCTAAAGGCAACCGACCAATTAGGTGGTGCGGAGCTTACGTTTAAAGCCTCCTATGAAGATAAAGCCATTAAGCTTTCCGGCGCTGCTCAGCGGATCGCCAGCACGTCGGTTCGTCCAGCCACGCCTTATCGAACGTTCACCACAATGGGGCGGATGGACGGTAAACGGCAGGAGGTTGACAATTTACGTCAGATGTTCAACGCCTATGTGACTCGTGAAGCAAGGGTATCTCATTCACCATTGGTGTTAACTAATGGCCTGGCGGAATATCTTAACAACTACCCCTATTACTGCTCAGAGCAGCTTGTGAGTCGCGCAATACCAAGCCTTATCCAACGTAAATATCCCCAGTTGAAAGGGCAGTCTAAACAACACAGTGAAAGCGACCCAATTGACGGACTGTTTACGGTGCTTAGATCGAGACAGAACTCCCACGGCGCTATTGACCTTTGGCGGGCGACGGCGTCTGGAGATAAATTCGTTACCGTCTATACCGCTCACTACCTGATAGAAGCAAAAGAGCATGGCGTTGACGTTCCAAGTGATTTACTCAATAGCATTAATAAATATATGCGAGAGCTCGCCGCCGATAACAGCCTAAGCAGCCGTTATGATTTAACCTTGCGTGCCTATGCAGTTTATCTATTGACGCGCCAGGGTGAGGTGACAACCAATCTGCTATCCACGGTGCAGGAGCGGTTACAAAACCGTTTTTCAGACGCTTGGAAAGACGATATGGAGACGATCCTTTATGTGGCATCAACGTATAAACTGTTAAAAATGGATAAGCAGGCCGACGAGTTAATTGAATATCCGTTAAAACGGCTAGAGAGAGCCTACGATAACGCGTGGTGGACTCACTACTATTACGATCCGCTGGTACAAAATGCAACGGCAATCTATTTGCTGACGCGCCACTTCCCCGAAAAGGCCAGCGCTATTCCCGCGCAGGCGCTGGAAAATATGGTATTGATGTTAAGGCAAAACCGCAATACAACGCTCTCTTCGGCAATGAGTATTTTAGCGATAGATAGCTATGCTGAAAGCATACAAAATGCTGCCGCTAAGCAAAGTAAAGAGGGAGAGGGGCTAACTATCGAGGCTAAAACAGAGGCTGCTCGATTGATTTCTCA
This sequence comes from Tetanocera ferruginea, assembly GCA_958299015.1. Classification (NCBI taxonomy): domain Eukaryota; kingdom Metazoa; phylum Arthropoda; class Insecta; order Diptera; family Sciomyzidae; genus Tetanocera; species Tetanocera ferruginea. Next base: position 85,469 of record CATQJF010000034.1, on the reverse strand, counting down.
GATTAATGGGTTAATTAGTAGCGGTCAATTTAATGACGATGATAGGCAAATTGTCTTTAATAACCCAACGTCGCTACCGGCATGGTACTCAGTCATCCAATCCGGCTACGACCGACTGCCGCCGGTAGCGTCCATTAAGCGAGGCCTTGAGATCAGCCGTGAATATACTGATGAACATGGTCAGCCTATTGCTAACGTCGCCTTAGGGCAAAAAATTAACGTTGTGATTAAGATCCGTTCGAATTCGAAGGAGGGCATTAGCAACGTTGCCATTATTGATTTACTGCCCGGTGGTTTTGAGGTCGTACAGCAGCTGGCTGAAAATCAGCCAGCAGACAGAGACGAAGACGTCGTCGATTCAGGTGCGGTATGGACTTCTCCCGTAGCGCTAAACGGATCGACATGGCGCCCCGACTATAGCGATATTCGTGAGGATAGGGTGATTATTTATGGCTACGCCGATACGAGCATACAGACCTTCATTTATCAAATTAAGGCAACCAATCTCGGTACTTATCTGATTCCTTCGCTATTTGGTGAAGCAATGTATGATCGAGAGGTTCAGGCGGTATCAGCAGCAGAGGGATATATTACCGTAGCGCCGATGGAAAAATAGAGGCCCATCACTAATGTCAATTCGCTCTCACATAGAGCGTTTTGACCTTTTTGCGACGGTAGTAATAGTGGTTACGGCAATATGATGCGTTTTTTCTCAGCAGTATCAACATTTATCTATCGCTGGCAAAACTGGTTGATGGCAATGGTTATTATCGCCTTGACTTTAGTCGGATTACGCTTTTTGCCGCACCCCGCTTTATCTCAAGGCTTGCCTTTATCAAGCGCCTTTTACGATCGTCATGGTCAGCTATTGCGTTTAACATTGGCGAGTGACGATCGCTATCGAATTTGGACGCCTTTAGAGGCGATTTCTGCCGACGTTATTGCAGGGGTTCAGCTTCACGAAGACCAATGGTTTTATTATCACCCCGGTTTTAATCCATTTAGCCTTTTACGAGGCGTTTGGGTAAGCTATGTAGCAGGCGACCAGCGGCAGGGCGGCTCGACGATTACGATGCAGTTAGCCCGTATGCATTGGCGTTTGAATACCCGTACGCCATCGGGTAAATTTGCCCAGGTGCTGCGCGCCGTCCAGCTTGAACTGTTTTACTCTAAGCATGATATTTTGGAGGCGTACCTAAACTATGCGCCATACGGTCGTAACGTAGAAAGCATTGGGGCCGCTAGCCTTATCTATTTTAACAAACCGCCTTCTGAATTAACGTTGCCCGAGGCGTTGACGCTGTCGGTACTACCACAATCCCCCAGCTATCGTTTAGACAAAAAGACCGGTATCGTAGGGGAGTCTTTAACTAAGGCACGAAATCGCCTGTTTAATCGCTGGCAAGAGAAATACTCCACCGATAGCTTTCAGCAGGCACTATTCTCTTTGCCGTTAGTTTTGCGCCAGCCGGAACAGATGCCTTTTTATGCGCCACATTTTGTGGAACAGATCGCGGCACACTATTTTGCCAGAGGCATTTCACCCGCGCGCGTTGATACCACACTGGATATGGCACTACAGCATATTCTTCAAGGTCAAATAGATGGATTTATTACTCGCAACCGTGCGAAAGGCATTCACAACGCATCGGCGATGCTTGTGGATACAAGAGATATGAGCGTTGCTGCTCTGGTTGGCTCGGCAAACTATTTCGATCGTGCAATTCACGGTCAGGTTAACGGCACAAAGGCTAAACGCTCACCCGGATCTACCCTGAAACCGTTTATTTATAGTTTGGCTATCGATCAGGGCATATTGCACCCTATGACGGTTTTAAAAGACGTTCCCTCATCGTTTGGCTCCTATGCGCCTGAAAATTACGATCGTCGCTTCATGGGGCCGGTAACGGCAACTCAAGCGCTCATCTATAGCCGTAACGTTCCGGCTGTGTACGTTGCCTCACGGCTCAGTAAGCCCAATCTATATCAGTTCCTACGTAACGCAGGCGTTAGCAGCATGGCGAGCGAAAGCCACTACGGCCTCTCACTGGCGTTAGGGGGAGGGGAGATTACCATGCAGGAGCTGGCCCAACTCTATGCGATGATGGCAAACAGAGGAACTTTGCGCGATTTGCGTTTTGAGCAACGGCAAACTCACCGTCAAGGGATCCAGCTTATTAGCAACGAGGCCAGCTTTATGACGTTGGATATGCTGAGCCAAAATCCACGGCCTAACGACACGTTAGCCCAAAGTCGACATCGCTTGCCCGTATACTGGAAGACCGGAACGTCGTGGGGATTTCGTGACGCATGGAGTGCCGGTATCACCGGGCCCTATGTGCTGGTAGTGTGGCTGGGTAATTTTAACGGTAAAGGTAACGCCGCTTTTGTCGGTGGCGACAGTGCCGCGCCGCTGTTTTTTAATATTATTAATAGCCTACACGCTCAGTATCCAACCCTTAGCGAGCCGCCGCGAACTCAACCTGCGAATGTGCGTAAAGTGGATATCTGCCTATCAAGCGGCAATTTGCCTACGGTTTGGTGCAAACGGAAAGGACAAACCTGGTTTATACCCGGTAAATCGCCAATAAAGGTTGATACCGTTTATCGGCCGATTCTTATTGATGAGCGTTCCGGCCTGCCCGCTTGTCCGCCCTATACCGGTATACCAACCCGAACCGAGGTGTTTGAATATTGGCCTTCGGATATTAGGGCTATATTTGCCAATGCGGGCCTGCCAAAAAGAGTGCCGCCGGATATGAGTCACTGTGGCAATCTTAATAGGACGGGTATCGGTAACCCGCCGCGGATTACCTCGCCGTTATTAAATACCACCTATACCCTGCGTAGGAGTGGATCGGATAAAGAGCGAATTGTTTTTAACGCCACGTTTGATAATGGCGTTAAAAATCTTTATTGGTTTATTGACGATGTTTATTTAGGCCGAGTTAAGGCCGGTCATTCCTATTTTTGGTTGCCTAAGCGGAGCGGACATTATCGTTTAAGGGTCGTTGACGATCGCGGTCGGGCAAATAGCCGTCTGGTCAACGTTAATATTGTGACACCGCTTGATGCAACTTAATAAAAAAAGCTAAAAAGAGAAAATCCACTTGCAAATGTTAATGATAATGATTATTATTTAATTGTCTTCCGAGGATAAGTTCCGTTTCTCAAATGAAGGCATGACATTGCTCACATTGCTTCCAGTGTTTAATTTTGCCAGCTCAACGTAGCTGGCTTTTTTTATGGTTCTAATACTAAGCGAGTCTAAGACTTAGCAACTGCCTTAGCCTGATTTATCTATTTACAATTATCTCAAGGAAAGATGCGTAAGAATTCCTATCGGCCCGTGGGCGAATGGGCTAAAATTCAGTTATTGAACATATTGATAGAGTAGCTGTGATGTCATTGGTTGAAATTGAAGTTCAGGTATCCGACTTTGTAAGAAACCACCAGGCGTGGGCTGCACCAGTCGTTTTTTTTCTCGCTTTTGCAGAGTCTTTAGCCTTTATCTCTCTATTGGTTCCCGCGACGGTGCTGTTGATAGCAATCGGCGGCGTGATTGGTCAAACGGGAATTCCCTTTTTCCCAATCTGGATTGCTGCCGTAATTGGTGCCTTTTTTGGCGATTGGGTCTCTTATATCGTTGGCTTTCACTATAAAGAGAGGGTCGGTCATTTATGGCCCCTAAGCCGGAGGCCTGAGCTGCTTGCAAAAGGGCATGATTTTTTTGAGCGATGGGGTGTTGCAGGCGTATTCATTGGTCGTTTTTTTGGCCCTATCCGTGCGGTTATCCCCTTAGTAGCAGGCATTTGCGCAATGCCTTCGCTAGCGTTTCAGTTAACTAATGTTGCCTCCGCCCTTGTTTGGGCCACCCTCATGTTAGTTCCGGGTGCTTTCGGTCTACCTATGCTGCTTGATTAGTTTGCTGCTAAGATGCTTATTTACGCTACGAATAAAAGTCTGGACATTTATACAGTATAACTTTACCTTTGCCTATATTTGCATTTTAAGCTAGTGAGAGCATGGATATGGCGCTGTTAACCTTAAATACGACTCTGATTGTCTCTGCCTGTGCGGTGGGTGCACTTTTAGGATGGCTATTTGCCGCTGTGCGCTTGCAACAAAGTCGTTTTCAGTTAGAGAGCGAGCTAAAGCTCTTACAGCAGCGGCTACAGCAGAGCCAAAAAGAGAGTGAGCGTCTAAGCGAGGAAAACCAACGCTTAGAACGATCAACAACGCAAAGGGACGCCGAATTTAATCAACTGAATACTGTTTTAGTGGCTACGCAGGAAAAGCTCCAGCAGCAGACTGCATCACGCAACGAATGGCGCGATGAGTTTGAAAAAATCAATCAGGAATTGCGTATGCTGCGTGAAATAAACAGTGCTCAAGAGGCCGAGATAAGAGAATTAACCATTCGCCTCGAAGAGAGTAAACTCTCGGCGGAAGAGAAACAGCGATTGTTAACAAACAGTGAACAAAGGCTAAACACTCAGTTTGAAAATTTGGCGAATCGAATATTTGAACAGAGTGGTCGTCAGGTAAATGAACAAAATAGGCAGAGTCTAGACAGCCTGCTAGCCCCTCTGCGTGAACAGCTTGATGGTTTTCGTAAACAGGTACAGGACAGTTTTGGCCAAGAGTCTAAAGAGCGTCATACCTTAGCGCACGAGCTGCGTAATTTACAAAAGCTTAACGCCCAAATGGCGCAGGAAGCGGTTAACCTTACCAATGCCCTCAAAGGCGATAATAAAACGCAGGGTAATTGGGGAGAGGTTGTTCTCAGTAAAGTGCTGAACGCGTCCGGCCTAAGAGAGGGCTATGAGTACCATACTCAGGTCAATATTCGTAATGAGAAGGGGGAGAGGCAGCAGCCCGATGTCATTGTCCATCTTCCTCAGGATAAAGACGTGGTGGTGGATGCGAAAATGTCCCTTGTTGCTTATGAACGTTACTTCAATAATCAGGGCAATCAATCTGTACAAGAGCAGGCTTTAGCGGAACATATCGCCTCACTGCATAACCATATCAGACTGCTTGGCCGCAAAGACTATCAGGCGCTGCCGGGGCTACGCTCCCTTGACTATGTTTTGATGTTTATTCCGGTTGAACCCGCATTCTTGTTAGCCATTGAGCATCAGCCGGAGCTTATTAACGAAGCGTTAAAGCATAATATCATGCTAGTGAGCCCAACCACCCTGCTTGTTGCTTTGCGTACCATTAATAACCTGTGGCGCTATGAGTATCAAAGCCAAAATGCTAAAGAGATCGCCGTCAGAGCCGGGCGATTGTACGATAAGGTTCGGCTATTTGTTGACGATATGAATTTAATCGGGCAAAGCTTAGATAAAGCCCAGCATAGCTATCGCCAGGCGTTAGGAAAGCTGGCTCACGGGCGGGGAAATATTCTTAACCAGGTCGAAAGCTTTCGCGCTATGGGGGTTGACGTAAAAAAAATAATATCGCCTATATCCCTATCTAGCTCTCCCATGGCTGAAAATGAGGAGAACCAAATAAATATTAGTGTTGAAGAAGCTAAGCCGGAATATGATAATACCAAAGAGGTATATAATTAGAAGTATGTAATTAATATTGCCCTTAACTCTGTTAGACTTATTCATATTCAACGTAACGAGGCATTAAACATGGCGGATAACTCCGAAAATATAACGGATTTTGGCTTTCGCACGGTCGCTAAAGATCAAAAGAAAGATATGGTCGCCGGAGTGTTTCATTCCGTAGCCGCTAAATACGATCTGATGAATGACTTAATGTCATTTGGCATCCACCGCGTTTGGAAGCGTTTTACCATCGATAGCAGCGGCGTGCGTGCTGGTCAAAAGGTCCTCGATCTGGCCGGTGGCACAGGAGACTTAACCGCTAAATTCTCTCGCCTAGTGGGCGATAAGGGTGAGGTCGTTTTAGCCGATATTAATGAGTCGATGCTGAGCGTCGGCCGAGCTAAGCTTCGTGATAAAGGGTTGGTTGGCAATATCAATTATATTCAGGCTAATGCCGAGGCGCTGCCCTTTCCCGATAACTATTTCGACTGCATTACCATATCCTTTGGTTTGCGCAATGTCACCGATAAAGATAAAGCCTTGCGTTCAATGTACCGAGTTCTAAAGCCGGGCGGTCGTTTACTGGTGCTTGAATTTTCTAAACCACAGTACGAAATATTAAACAAGGCCTATGACGCATACTCCTTTCACATTTTGCCTAAAATTGGCAGCATGGTTGTTCAAGATCCCGATAGCTATCGCTATTTAGCCGAGTCGATTCGAATGCATCCAAATCAAGAAACCTTAAAAAAGATGATGGAAAATGCCGGCTTCGATGACGTAAATTTTTATAATCTAACGGGTGGCATCGTCGCGCTTCACCGCGGATTCAAATTTTAATTAGGATATGAATGCAATCAACTCTTGCCTTGACAATTATTATTGAGCTGGCGCTAAACGAACTGTTTTTTAGCGCAAACTATAGCGATCCGCAAATTAACGCTGCGCGCCTAAGGCTAAATGGAAAAGTACTGTCCGTTGAGCTAAAAGCGCTGTCTAAGCCTATCATACTGGTGTTTAGCAGAAGGCAGGTTGATGTGTTAACGGAGTGGGCCGGCGACATAAACTGTGCTATAACCGCCTCGCCGTCGGTGTTGTTAAAGCTCAGCGAGCGGCAAAATATAACTAGTTTAATAAAACATCATGAGCTGGACGTTGATGGTGACATTGACGTGTTGAGGCAAATCGTTGCGTTAGCAGAGCTTGTCAATTGGGATCTGGCCGATTATCTATCGCCCTATACCGGGGATATCCTTGCTTACGGTGTCAGCCATCATATTCAGCTCAGTGCCGCTTTCATGAAAAAATTATTTTATAAACAGCAAAATAATTTTCAGGAGGTCATGAAGGAGGAGTGGCTAATGTTGCCGACTCATTTGCAGTTAGCTCATTTGAGCGATCGCATTGCTGAGTTAGACCAAGATATTGAACTATTCTCTAACCGAGTGGAGAAACTGAATTCTGATGATGAAACTCTCTGAGCTGTCGCGTTTTTATAAAATCCTCCATGTTTTTATGAAGTATGGACTAGACGAGGCTTTGCCTAAAAATAGGATGGCTAGGCCTATACGGGCGGTGCGCGCACTACTGTTTTGGAGTAAAAATCGATACCCTCAAATGCCATTTGGTGAGAGGCTCAGGCTGGCATTTGAAGAGCTTGGCCCCGTTTGGATTAAGTTAGGGCAAATGTTATCAACTCGTCGAGATCTCTTTGCGCCAGAAATTGCCGATCAGTTGGCATTATTGCAGGATCGGGTCGCCCCTTTTGACGGTAAGCTGGCCAGAAAGCAAATTGAAGATGCCATGGGCGGGCCGTTGGAGCAGTGGTTTGATAATTTTGATGAAACCCCTCTGGCCTCGGCCTCGATTGCTCAGGTTCATACGGCAATCTTAAAGGAAAATCAGCAGGCTATTGTGATTAAGGTGATTCGACCCGATATTTTACCGGTTATACAGGCCGACATTCGTTTAATATATCGTTTAGCCGGGTGGCTGCCTAAACTTTTACCGGACGCTCGACGTTTAAGGCCGGTTGAGGTTGTTAGAGAATATGAAAAAACCCTGCTCGATGAGTTGAACTTACTGCGAGAAGCGGCTAACGCAATTCAAATACGACGCAATTTTGAAGACAATAGTATGCTCTACGTGCCCAAAATCTATACCGATTACTGTCATGAAACGGTATTGGTCATGGAGCGGATATACGGTATTCCCATTTCAGATATTGACGCTTTAGTCGCCGGTGGCGTAGACATGAAGCTGCTAGCCGAGCGCGGGGTACAGGTTTTCTTTACCCAAGTTTTTCGCGATAGCTTTTTCCACGGCGATATGCACCCAGGCAATATTTTTATAAGCCATAAGACGCCGAAAAATCCTCAGTATATCGCCATTGACTTTGGCATTGTTGGCTCGTTAAATAAAGACGATAAGCGCTATCTAGCGGAAAACTTTCTTGCTTTTTTTAACCGTGACTATCGCCGGGTTGCCGAGCTGCACGTTGACTCAGGCTGGGTTCCGGCCGATACTGACGTGGCAGATTTTGAATCCGCTATTCGTACCGTTTGTGAACCTATTTTTCAAAAACCCCTGTCCGATATCTCGTTTGGCAACGTTTTATTAAATCTCTTTAATACCGCACGTCGTTTTAACATGGAAGTCCAACCGCAGTTGGTGCTATTGGAAAAAACCCTGCTTTATATTGAAGGCGTTGGTCGTCAGCTCTATCCTCAGCTTGACTTATGGACGACCGCTAAGCCTTTTCTTGAAGACTGGATGCGGCAGCAGGTGGGCTTTTCTGCTGTAATTAAAAATGTAAGGCAGCGTTTGCCCTACTGGACAGAAAAGTTACCGGATTTACCGGAGATGATCTATGGCGCGCTCGACCAGCAGAAACAGTTGGAGCTAAGCGTTAATAATTTGACGTTGAGTATGAAACAACAGAAGAAAAGTCAAAGTAGATCAATTTACCTCTTTGGCGTCGGGGCTATACTGTTTCTCAGCTCCACTTTAATGTACCTTAGCCACATACCTGATTGGCCAATAAGGCTAATGGCCGCAGCGGCGGTAGTTTGGATTTGGGGCTGGAAACATACGCTATAAGAACGCAAATACCTATAAGATGTAATAGCCGTATACTAGTAAAACAAGTTATACTAGTTTAAATCAATTCGCATCTATGCAATATATAATCTCGACATATGAGAATGAGGTAATTTAAATGGGTGGTATCAGCATTACTCAACTATTGATCATCGCTGCAATCGTCGTTTTATTATTTGGCACAAAAAAATTGCGCACGCTGGGTTCGGACTTAGGTGCGTCCATCAAAGGCTTTAAAAAAGCGATGAGTGATGACGATCAGCAAATTACGGCAGCGACTAAGCAAAATGACGCTGATTTTCCTCAAAAATCAATAGAAGAGCCTGTCACTCATAGCGCACACTCGGACGAAAAAATTAAAGAGAAAGAGCAGGGTTAAACCGTGTTCGAAATCGGCTTTTCTGAAATTATCTTAGTGATGATTGTTGGGCTTATCGTTCTAGGGCCTGAGCGACTTCCCGTGGCGGTAAAAACGGTGGCCGGCTGGATAAGGGCTATGCGATCACTTGCGTCTACGGTGCAAAATGAGCTAGCTCAAGAGCTGAAGCTACAGGAGCTGCAGGACAGCATTAAGAAAGTTGAGAAGAGCGCGTTACAGGATTTGACCCCTGAATTAAAGGCCTCCATGGACGAGCTGCGCGCGGCTGCACAGGCAATGCAAAAAACGGCCTCTTTAGAAACTGCGCCGGCTGAAACACATTCGGCGATCGAATCCAATGCGTTGCCAACTGAGGCCGAACCGACCAGTCAAGACAGAGGGAAGCCTACGGACAGTGACATAATCTCATCAGGCGGTAATCATTAACTATGGCTATTGATGACACTCAACCCCTTATTAGTCATCTTATCGAACTGCGTTCGCGGCTGTTGCGTTCAATTGCCTGTGTTTTAGCCGTTTTTCTTGCCCTTGTCTACTTCTCCAATAATATTTACGAGTTTGTCTCAGCGCCGTTAATTAGCCGCATGCCCGTTGGGGCCACAATGATATCGACCAATGTCTCCGCAACTTTTCTAGCGCCGATTAAACTGACGCTGATTGTTTCGGTGCTACTGTCGGCACCCTACGTTTTATATCAAATTTGGGCATTCATTGCGCCCGCCCTGTATCGACATGAGCGTAGGCTAATGATGCCGCTGATTTTTTCCAGCACGGCGCTTTTTTACTTAGGCATGGCGTTTGCTTACTTTGTTGTATTTCCACTCGCTTTCTCTTTCTTTATTAGCACGTCGCCAAACGGTGTGGTAATGTCCACCGATATCAATAGCTATCTGGATTTTGTTATGGCACTGTTTATCGCATTTGGCGTCTCCTTTGAGGTGCCGATTGCGATTGTGCTGTTGTGCTGGAGTGGCGTGACCACGCCTGCGGATCTTAAGAAAAAGCGTCCTTATATTATCGTTGGCGCCTTTGTCGTCGGGATGTTATTGACTCCGCCAGATGTGCTATCGCAAACCCTGCTGGCGATACCCATGTGCATTTTATTTGAGATTGGCCTGTTTTTTGCGCGTTTTTATGCTAAACAAAATGACCAAAGCGATAGAGACGAAGCGGTCGATGATGACGATGAGGCAAAAACGGCGCACTAAGAGATGCGCTAACTAATAGGCCGCCGATGAGCGGCTTATTTTTTTTAGCGGGAACAATTTTACATCTGATTAAAACGGGGCGGTAAATGTTTGATATTGGCGTTAATCTAACCAGCGCTCAGTTTGCTAAAGATAGGCAAGGGGTGGTTGATAGAGCAAAACGGGCCGGCGTTGAGGGTTTGCTCATTACCGGAACTCATCTAGCCGCCAGTCGCGAAGCGCAAATCATCGCGGCGGAATACGCGGGATATTGTTGGTCTACCGCCGGCGTTCATCCCCATGACGCATCGACTTGGTCAGCCTCCACTGCTCAACAGATTCGCCAATTATTTCAGCATAAAAACGTTGTCGCCGTTGGCGAATGTGGCTTAGACTTTAACCGCAATTTCTCTACGCCTGAACAGCAAGAGCACGCTTTTATTGCTCAACTTGAGTTAGCGGTTGAGCTAAATATGCCGCTTTTTTTACACTGTCGGGATGCCCATCACCGTTTTTTGGACTTATTGACGCCTTATGTTTCGCAGGTTCCGGCCGCGGTGGTGCACTGTTTTACTGATAATCAAGCCGCCCTAGAGGCCTATTTAGCGCTGGGTATCTCTATTGGCATTACCGGCTGGATTTGCGACGAGCGGCGCGGCAGCGAATTACGTAGGCTTGTTGCGTTGATACCGCATGACAGGCTACTGTTTGAAACCGATGCGCCCTACCTTTTGCCAAGGGATCTTGCCCCCAAACCGCAATCTCGCCGTAATGAGCCTATTTATTTAGCGCATATTGTTACAGAGACGGCAAAGCTACGCGGTGACGATCCGCTTTGGCTGGGTAAAACCGCCGTGCACAACGCCCGCCGTCTATTTAAACTGAACTAAACGAGGAGATATATTGTGAGTATTGTTATTCCCGGAACGTTTCCTGGTCGTCGTTTACGCCGTTTACGTCGCCATGATTTTAGCCGCCGTTTAGCCTGCGAAAATCAGTTAACGGTTAACGATTTAATTTATCCAGTGTTCGTTATGGAGGGCGATAGTCAATTTCAGGACGTTGCCTCCATGCCCGGCGTTAAGCGTATGACTATTGATCTTCTGGTCAAAGAGGCGGAAGCCATAGCTAAGTTGGGCGTTCCGGTAATGTCGCTATTTCCCGTCATTGAGCCAGGGCTAAAATCGCTGCATGCGGAAGAAGCCTATAACTCTCAGGGGCTAGTTCAACGGGCTATAAGATCCATCAAGCAGGCGGTTCCTGAGCTGGGTATATTGACCGATATTGCCCTCGATCCCTACACGACACATGGTCAAGATGGCATTATCGATCCGGACGGATACGTTGTAAATGATATTACTAAGGAGATTTTGGTTCGCCAGGCACTATCCCACGCGGAGGCTGGAGCAGATATTGTCGCGCCAAGCGATATGATGGATGGGCGCATTGGCTCTATTAGGCAGCTGCTAGAAAACCAGAGTTTCATTAATACTCAAATAATGGCCTATTCAGCTAAATACGCCTCTTGCTACTACGGTCCATTTAGGGATGCGGTTGGCTCAGCCGGTAATCTAAAAGGGGGCAATAAGCGAACCTACCAAATGGATCCGGCAAATAGTAATGAGGCGCTGCAGGAAGTCGCGCAGGATCTGCAGGAGGGGGCTGATATGGTCATGGTGAAGCCGGGAATGCCTTATCTTGACGTCATTCGCCGGGTGAAAGACACGTTTGCCGTGCCTACTTTTGCCTATCAGGTTTCCGGTGAGTACGCAATGCACATGGCGGCTATTCAAAACGGTTGGTTAGAGGAGGAGCCGGCCATTATGGAATCACTGCTTTGTTTTAAGCGCGCCGGCGCCGATGGCGTTTTAACCTATTTTGCAAAGCGTGTTGCGCAGTGGCTTCACGATGAATCTATGCAACGTTAATACACAACGCCGGCCGGTGGCTTAGTGGCGTCTATCTTTGCGTCAAACTTGGCCTTGAGCGAATTAGGTGAACGATTGTAAAGCTAGGCCAGTATTTTGATAAACGCCTCCGTTACCTCAAAAGAGCAGTAATAAATTAGGGGAAAAACCGGACAATTATACCTATAATGGCTACAACGTGACTAATAGGCAGAAACAGGATTATGAAATACCGTGATTTGCGAGAGTTTTTGAGTTTGCTTGAACAGCGAGGCGAACTAAAACGTATTTCTCAATCAATCGATCCCTATTTGGAGATGACTGAGATTGCCGATCGCACTTTGCGGGCAGGCGGTCCGGCGCTGCTGTTTGAGAACGCGAAAGGCTATAAGATGCCCGTACTGTGCAATCTATTCGGTACGGCTAAACGAGTTGCAATGGGAATGGGTCAGGAGGACGTACAGGCATTGCGTGATGTTGGTAGACTGCTTGCCTTTCTTAAGGAGCCCGAGCCGCCAAAAGGGTTTCGCGATCTGATAGATAAGCTCCCCTCCTATAAGCAAGTGCTGAATATGCCAACTAAGCGCGTATCCTCAGCCGCCTGTCAGGATATTATTTTGCAGGGCGATGACGTTGATTTAACAACGTTACCCGTTATGCACTGTTGGCCTGAAGACATCGCACCATTAATCACGTGGGGGCTTACCGTCACTCGAGGGCCCAATAAAGATCGGCAAAATTTGGGTATCTATCGCCAACAGGTTCTGGCTAAAAATAAGATCATTATGCGCTGGCTATCCCATCGCGGTGGCGCGCTGGATTTTCAGGATTGGTGTCAGGCTCATCCGGGGGAAGTCTTTCCGATTGCCGTTGCGTTAGGAGCAGATCCAGCCACTATTTTAGCCGCGGTAACGCCGGTGCCAGACAGTCTTTCAGAATATGCTTTCGCCGGCTTATTGCGCGGCCATCGAACTGAAGTTGTTAAGTGTCAATCAAACGATCTGGAGATCCCTGCTAGCGCAGAGATCGTACTGGAAGGCTATATTGATCCGAATGAGCAGGCCGATGAGGGCCCCTATGGCGATCACACCGGCTACTATAATGAAGTCGATAAATTCCCCGTATTTACGGTGACGCATATTACCCAGCGTAAAGATGCCATTTATCACTCCACTTACACCGGCCGGCCACCGGATGAGCCAGCGGTAATGGGCTTGGCACTTAATGAAGTCTTTATTCCTATCTTACAAAAACAGTTTCCAGAGATTGTTGATTTTTATTTACCGCCGGAAGGGTGTTCATATCGCTTAGCGGTTGTGACAATGAAAAAGCAGTATCCCGGCCACGCTAAACGGGTCATGATGGGTATTTGGTCATTTCTTCGGCAGTTTATGTACACGAAATTTGTCATTGTCTGTGATGATGATATTAACGCCAGAGACTGGAAGGACGTTATTTGGGCTATTACAACTCGGATGGATCCTGCTAGAGACACGGTTTTAATTGAAAATACGCCCATTGACTATCTTGACTTTGCCTCACCCATCTCCGGCTTAGGTTCAAAAATGGGAATGGATGCGACAAATAAGTGGCCGGGCGAAACTCAGCGAGAGTGGGGGCGCCCGATAAAAAAGGATCCGGCAACCACGGCCAAAATCGATCTCATATGGGAAGAGTTAGCTATTTTTAACACCGACGGGTGATTTGATTTATTGCGCGATATTTATCGGTTAAAATGGTACATTCGTTTACGGCCGCTAAGCTACGTTATATCGCTATTGGCAAGCGAATCGACTGCGAACATGAAAATAGAGATTTAGGTGCCCGTTCGGGTAAGGCAGAGTTAAACTAACTAATGCAAAATGCTTACGTTTTGATAGAGGAAATACATGTCAACATTAAACTGTAAGATAGTGTCCGTTGAGTCAATTACTGAGACAGTCTTTAGAGTGTGTTTAAAACCAGATGGCGCATTTACTTTCTTAGCCGGTCAATATTTGATGGTTGTTATGGGAGAAAAAGATAAGCGTCCATTTTCAATTGCCTCAACGCCGGCCGAAAGTGAGTTTATTGAGCTGCATATTGGCGCGTCGGAGCTCAATCTATATGCAATGGCGGTCATGGATCGCATTCTCAAAGAGAATAAGATTATTATTGATCTTCCCCACGGTAATGCCTGGCTAAGAGAGGATAGCAAAAGGCCTTTGCTGCTAATCGCCGGGGGCACCGGCTACTCCTACGCCCGTTCCATTTTGTTAACCGCATTGGAAAAAGATCCGGCGCGTAGCATTTCACTCTATTGGGGAGGCAGAGAAGAGAAGCATCTCTACGATCTTAATCAGCTAGAGGCATTATCCATTGAGTATCCTCAACTGAATATTATCCCTATTGTTGAACATCCTACAGAAAATTGGCAGGGGCGGGTTGGCACGGTTATTGGCGCCGTTATGCAGGATTACTCTTCGCTGGCGGAACAGGATATTTATATTGCCGGCCGGTTTGAAATGGCTAAAATTGCCAGAGAACGTTTTTGTCATGAGCGTAACGCAGATGAGAGTCAAATATTTAGCGATGCGTTTGCTTTTCTCTAAAGCCATTTTGTCTCTACGTAAAAAGGGCGGTTCATTTAGTGAACCGCCCTTTGAGTTGGAAAGAGGAAACGTTGACCCGACCCTTACTGCAGCGGGCTTAAGGTAATCTCTACGCGGCGATTTTGCGCTTTACCGCTTTCGGTACTGTTAGATGCGATTGGGTTACTGGCCCCTGCCCCTTGAGTATAAATTCGCCCCGCAGAAACGCCCTGAACAATCAACGTGCTCGCTACGCTATCCGCGCGCTGTTTTGACAGCGGAATGTTGATTGAGTCACTGCCGCTGCTATCAGTGTAGCCGACAATATTGACCGCGGTCTTGGCGTACTCTTTTAAAACCATGGCTACGCCAACCAGCGTATTAGCGCCGGAAGGCTTTAACGTACTGCTATTGGTATCAAAAGTAACGTTATTTGGCATATTTAAGATAATATTATCACCGTTGCGGGTTACGCTAACGCCGGTGCCTCTAAGCTGATCGCGCAGCTTAGCTTCCTGAACGTCCATATAATAGCCAATACCGCCGCCGAGGGCAGCACCGGCGGCGGCGCCGATTAGGGCACCTTTTCCACGATCTTTCTTAGATGATGACAGTACGCCGACGCCTGCGCCAAGAGCAGCACCAGCCGCGGCTCCGATACCGACCTTACCGGCCTGAGACTCGCCAGTATAAGGATTCGTTGTACAGCCTGTGATGACCAGCGAGGCGCTGATTGCAAGCGTTAGAGCAAGCATACGTTTTTTCATATTTTATCCCTTCTTTTATTCACTGTATTGGCCATTTTGACGCGAAGCCAACTTAAAAATAACAATATTTACAAAAATTTGCATAAATCGTGCAGCAAACGGCCGTTAATTTTTTTAAGCCTAATCTATTGGGCTTTTTATCGGTAGTTTTAGTATAGCCTTCCTGACTAAGATTTCTATACATAAAAAATTGTTAAAAACCCAAGCGGCATAAATAGTGCCATTGCACCATAGCAACCTGTTGGTTAGGCTAAATACGGGCGTAAATATTTCCCGAACCACAGCACTGGTGCGTTGACAGGGAGCATACCGAACGTTGAACCGACACAGCTAAACTTAAATTTTCCAGTGCGCACCTAATGGTCATGTTGTTCTCTGCGTTTTGTCGCCTATTTCAGCAAGAAAGAAAAGTTCAGAGAGCTCTAAAATGGGTGGACTGTTTTAACCTTGCTCTCGTTGTTATCAGAAGTAGGGATTCAGAATGCCATAATAGAAAGCCCATGGCGGCGGTCTAACGTAGAACTTCTGGATTTAACCATTGACTGACTAAATCGCCGACGCCGGCGGCATAGAGATGATTAGCCAATGTGGCTGCGATAATTGCCAACGGAGTAGGATAGGCTTGCCGAAATGCGCGGCTAATAGTAGGACTAACAGTTGGGTTTTATCACCAATGTCGTCTAAGGCTAACGTGGCAATTGACGCTGCTAAAGCAGACACAACATTACTTATACCGAGGTGAGATTCCTCGATGATAAATGGCGTAGCGCCCATGTTCACCTTGAGTTAGTGGGTGCTAGCCATAGATTTTGCCAACGCTTATCCAAAACCGCGTTATCCCCATCGCCTCTATTTCTAGATTAACTAAGTATGGGACGATAGCGTTAAACTTATTAATAAAAATAGGTCGTAAATTCATTAGTGGATCCACTATCGATCCCTTAGGCTATTTTTATAAAATGGCCTAAAAAAGCGAGCTATAGGGTTAACGATAAATACTAAACTGGCGATTGTCGCAATCCAATAGTGCCGGTGACTGCGGACTTGTTTTTACGCCATTGGCGGCCCAAAGGGCTGAAGTAGCGTTAAACGAGCACCGGAGCGCGCAATACGGCGCCAACAACGGTTCTATCCTCGAAGTCGCGCTAAGCGCTCACCCCTATAGTCATTAATACCCATCGCTCAATGAGAGCAATATGGCTAGAATACAGGGAGAGGCTGTAGAGATGCGCTATTTTCGAAACGCGTTAGTGGATAGCCGCATGAGTTGTCCGGCCTTCATCTATCTCTATTTAAACCGCCTGATAGCACATTGTTGCAACGGTTGCCCCTGTCTCTTCATTAAAACTTTCGCTAAGGACGGTGAACCCCATATACTGATAGAATTGATAAGCCCGTTGATTTTGTGGGTAGACCTCTAATAGTAACAGCGTATGCTGTGCTTTAGCCCAATGGATTAAGGCCTTCCCTACGCCGCGGCTTTGATGACTTGGCCTCACAAAAAGTGCACCGATTAGCCGATTCTCTAACAGGCTAATAAAGCCGATAATTTCATTTTTCTCTTCATATACGGCGGTTTTAGCCATTGGTAGGTAGCGTTCCGCGACCATCTGCTTCACCTGAAGCCAGTAAGACTCATCGATAAAAGAGTGGCCGCTAATGGTGGACTCTAGCCAGAGTTCTAAAAGAATCGGTAGGTCGGCGGATTTATAGTCTCTAATCATCTTTTCTGACTTTTTTACCGATTATTTGGATGTAAATAACAGTCTACTGTATGATCGTTAATCAATCCCATCGACTGCATAAAAGCATAGCAAATGGTGCTGCCAACAAACTTAAAGCCTCTTTTCTTTAACGCGTTGGCCATGGCGTTTGACTTTTCATCTTGGCTCGGTAGCTCAGCCGCTGTTTTATAGTAATTTATCTTAGGTGAACCGCCGACAAAGGACCAGATAAAGGCGCTGAAGTCCTCTCCACTGTTTAGCATCTTCATATAGGCCTTCGCGTTGTTTACAATTGCGTCTAGTTTGCCGCGATGGCGAATTAAGCCGACATTTTTTACTAGCTCATCGATCTCTTGTTCAGTCATTACGGCAATTTTTTCGGGATCAAAATTATGAAAGCATTGACGATAGCCATCGCGTTTTTTCAAAACGGTAATCCACGATAAGCCAGCCTGCTGACCCTCTAGGCAAATTTTCTCAAATAGCGTTTTGCTATCGTACTGCGGGATACCCCACTCACTATCGTGATAATGGATATAAAGTGGATCCTGAGATACCCAAGAACAGCGGCTCCGGCGCTCAAACTCTGGCTTAAATACTGACTTTTTATCGTTCATAATCTATTTTATCTGCCGTATAATAAATAAAGGTATGAGATTAGCTATTTATATCTTACGGGCAAAGGGTATACTGATCTACCTTAACCAAAACCTATTGTGTTTAATCAACGTGTGACGCGAGCGTTCAAGCGCCTCGGCACTGCGGCAAATCAACGGCTAAAGAACAACTATGCAAAAGTTTGATACGAAAACCTTTCAGGGCCTAATCCTGACGCTACAGGACTATTGGGCAAATCAAGGCTGTACCATTGTTCAACCTCTGGATATGGAGGTGGGTGCTGGGACATCCCATCCTATAACGTGTTTGCGCGCTCTGGGCCCAGAACCGATTGCCGCGGCTTATGTTCAGCCGTCTCGTCGCCCAACGGATGGTCGCTACGGCGATAACCCGAACCGTTTACAGCATTACTATCAGTTTCAGGTAATTATTAAACCCTCTCCTGACAATATTCAGGAACTCTATTTAGGCTCCTTAAAAGAGTTAGGGATCGATCCGACTATTCACGATATCCGCTTTGTTGAAGATAACTGGGAAAATCCGACCCTCGGCGCATGGGGACTGGGTTGGGAGGTATGGCTAAACGGAATGGAGGTCACCCAGTTTACCTATTTTCAGCAGGTGGGTGGCCTTGAGTGCCGGCCCGTCACCGGTGAGATTACCTACGGCTTGGAACGCCTGGCTATGTATATTCAAGGGGTCGATAGCGTTTACGATCTTATTTGGTCCGACGGCCCGTTGGGTAAAACAACCTATGGTGATATTTATCACCAAAACGAAGTTGAACAGTCAACCTATAACTTTGAATATGCCGACGTTGATTTCTTATTTTTATGTTTTGAACACTACGAAAAAGAGGCGCAAATGTTGCTGGCTTTAGAAAAGCCACTGCCTTTACCGGCCTATGAGCGTATTTTAAAAGCGGCCCATAGCTTTAACCTGCTTGATGCCCGTAAGGCTATCTCTGTTACCGAACGCCAGCGCTATATTTTACGCATTCGTACGTTAACAAAAGCAGTTGCGGAAGCATATTATGCGTCACGCGAGGCCCTTGGTTTCCCTATGTGCCACAATACTGCCCCAACCTGTAATAATAAGGACTGATTGCCGCCATGACTCAACGTATTTTTTTAGTCGAAATCGGTACTGAAGAGCTACCGCCAAAATCGCTTCGCTCCTTAGCGGAGTCATTTGCTGCGAATTTTACCGCCGAGCTCGATAACGCTAATTTATCCCACGGTGAAGTTCAGTGGTTTGCTGCGCCCCGACGCTTAGCGCTGAAGGTTTTTAATCTGGGTAGTTCACAGCCCGATCGTGAAGTTGAAAAGCGGGGGCCGGCCATTGCACAAGCGTTTGATGGCGAAGGTAAGCCCACTAAGGCTGCTGAAGGCTGGGCTCGCGGCTGTGGCATTACCGTAGAGCAGGCCGAACGTTTAGCGACGGACAAAGGAGAGTGGCTGGTTTACCGTGCCAACGCTAAGGGTCAGCCGGTACAGGCGCTAATAAACGATTTAGTGAATAATGCGCTGGCCAAGCTCCCCATTCAAAAGCCAATGCGTTGGGGCGATAAAGAGACTCAGTTCATTCGCCCCGTCCATACTGTCGTCATGCTCTACGGTGATGAACTCATCAAAGGAACCGTTTTAGGCATTGCTGCCGATAGGATTATTCGTGGTCATCGCTTCATGGGTGAGGCGCAGTTTTCGATTGATAGCGCGGATCAATATCCCCAAATTTTATTTGAACGGGGTAAGGTTATCGCTGATTATCATCAGCGTAAATCATTGATTAAGCAAGACGCTGAAAAAGCGGCGCTACGCCTCGGTGGTATAGCCGATATAGGCGAAAGCCTTTTAGAAGAGGTCACCTCTTTAGTTGAATGGCCCGTAGTGCTTACGGCAAAGTTTGAAGAGAGGTTTTTGGCCGTGCCGGCGGAAGCGTTAGTCTATACGATGAAAGGCGACCAAAAGTATTTTCCGGTTTACGATAAAGACAATAGGCTAATGCCCCACTTTATTTTCGTCAGCAATATTGCGTCAAACGATCCACAGCAGATTATTTCCGGTAATGAAAAAGTTGTGCGGCCCCGTTTAGCTGACGCCGAATTCTTCTTTAAAACCGATCGTAAACAGCGTTTAGAAGAGCGTTTGCCGCGCCTTGAAACCGTGTTATTCCAAAAGCAGTTAGGCACGCTAAGGGATAAAACCGATCGTATTCAGGAACTCGCGGGCTGGATTGCGGGTCAAATAGGTGCCGACGTCAATTTGGCAACTCGGGCGGGATTACTGTCTAAGTGCGATTTAATGACGAATATGGTTTTTGAGTTTACCGATACGCAAGGCGTTATGGGCATGCACTATGCGCGTTTAGACGGCGAGTCCGAAGAGGTTGCCGTTGCGCTTAATGAGCAGTATATGCCGCGTTTTGCCGGCGATAGCCTGCCCGGCTCTTTGGTTGCCTGTGCCGTTGCTATTGCTGATAAAATCGACACCTTAGTCGGTATTTTTGGCATTGGGCAGCATCCTAAAGGGGATAAAGATCCTTTTGCTCTGCGTCGTGCTGCACTCGGCGTTTTGCGTATTATTGTCGAAAAAAATCTTCCGCTGGATCTTGCCAGCTTAATCGAGCAGGGGATTAACCTGTACGGCAATAGGTTGACGAATCATAACGCCGCCAATGAGGTTGTAGAATTTATGCTGGGCCGATTCCGCGCTTGGTATCAGGATGAAGGCTATCAGATTGACGTTATTCAGGCCGTTTTGGCCCGACGCCCGACGCGACCGGCTGATTTTGATGCTCGCGTCAAGGCAGTATCGCACTTTAGAACGTTAGGTGACGCTGCCGCGTTGGCGGCTGCTAATAAGCGGGTGTCAAATATATTGGCTAAGGTTGACATCCCTGCCGATAGTGAGATTCAGGCCTCTCTGCTTAAAGAGCGTGCCGAAATTAAGCTTGCGACAAACATAGTGGTGCTACAGGATAAATTGAGGCCAATGTTTGAGCTGGGGCACTATCAAGATGCATTAACGGAGCTTGCCGCCCTGCGTGAACCTATTGATGAGTTTTTCGCCGACGTTATGGTTATGGTGGACGATGAGCAGATTAAAAGAAACCGTTTAACGCTGCTTGATAAATTACGCCGGATATTTCTACAGGTGGCGGACATCTCTTTATTGCAATAGTCCGAACCCATACGCCCGCCATTTTCGGCGTATTTTAGAGCTGTATAAGAGGTTACTATGCTTTTAAATTTAAAACAGTGCACCCTTGGTCGTTGGGTGGGCGCTTTTTTTATCCTATTGACTGTTTTTCAGCTCGCGGGCTGTGGCGATAAAGAGCCTAAGCAAAGAAGCGCCTTTATCATTTTTCTGCAGACGGAGATCGTCAATAAAAATAGGATAAACCTGCCGGCGTTAACGAAGAGCCAAAGCGACTCTTTTGGCGAATATGCTAAACACTATCAACTGTTAACCGATTTCGACGGCGATTTAAAAAAGGCCCTGTCTCCAGTATTAACGTCAATGCAAACGCTAAGGGCAATGACCTCAATGCAGGAGATGGTGAAAAACCGCGATAAAATTGAGGAGACCCTCACTCAAATTAATGCCGCCGATAAATCACTGCAAAGGTTAGTTGAGCATATTGAAACGCAGAACGCTCAATTGATGCAGCCTGACGAACTGAAGATCGCCTACGATCGCGCCTTTGACAAGATTGTTCTTCAGCAGGTAGAGTCAGCCAAAGAGGGTCTTCCGCTGCTGTCAAACCTATTTACCGAGGCATTGGCGTTGATCGATTATGTCCAGTCAAAAGGCGATAGCGCACGCCTGACTTCGGGTACGGTTGAATTTTCGAGCCAGCAAGACGTCGATAGATTTAATGAGCTTAATGCCACTATGCAGAAGGCGCAAAACGACTATCTGTCATTTTCACAAAAAAGCAGAATGGGTTAAAAAAGAGGTTGGCGGGCAATTTTTTACGTTAACCCTAAGCTACACAATAGTTGAAAAAGTAGACCTATAAAATGTGTCAGAGTGACGTTTAAAGATGAAAAAAACCGAGGCGTTAACCTCGGTTTTTTTATTGGAAAAATTATGCTTCAATGGCAACGCGCAGTTTTTTCATCGCATTTTTCTCTAGCTGACGAACCCTTTCTGCAGAGACACCGTATTTATCCGCTAGCTCTTGTAAGGTCGCTTTAGACTCATCCTCTGCCAGCCAACGCGCACGAATAATGTTTTGGCTACGTTCATCTAAGGTGTTTAACGCCGTAGTCAGTTTATCGGCGGCGTCGTTATCCCAATTATCCGCTTCAATACTCTCTGCAAAGTCAGACGTTTTATCATCAAGGAACAGGACAGGGGCAACCGTCGGATTATCCCCACCGTCATCATCATCAGAGAGATCAAAAGACATATCCTGAGCCGACATGCGCGATTCCATCTCGCGGACATCCTGGCTTGAAACGCCGAGCTCACGGGCAACTATCTCAACCTCTTCGCTATTAAACCAGCCTAAACGCTGCTTGGTTTTACGCAGATTAAAAAAGAGCTTGCGCTGAGCTTTAGTCGTCGCAACTTTAACGATGCGCCAGTTGCGTAAAACGTATTCGTGTATCTCTGCTTTGATCCAGTGCACCGCAAAGGAGACAAGCCGTACGCCCATTTCAGGATTAAAGCGTCGCACCGCCTTCATTAAGCCAATGTTACCTTCCTGAATTAAATCGGCCTGAGGCAGACCGTAGCCTGAATAATTTCGTGCAACGTGAACCACAAAGCGTAAATGCGATAAGATTAGGCGCTTTGCTGCTTCTAGATCATTATTATAGTGCAGTCGCTCACCCAGCTCCTTCTCTTCCTCTGCCGTTAGCATAGGATAGGCGTTGCTAGCTCTAATGTAAGCCTCTAGGCTGCCTTGGGGAACCAAGGTTAAATTGCGCATATCTTTAGTCATTCAAAACCTCGTATTGCTTAAATCGGTTATGTCACAATGACAAGTATAGTTATTTTATTGGCAACACCGGCGATTTACACCCGTTTTATTGCATACATTAACATATTTATACAGAATTAGACGTGCGGTTGCAAGATTAGTTCAATTTGTTTATTGCGCAAAAGTCCTAACGCAACATTCTAAAACCCTAATATATTCATATAATTAAAATTTAAGGTTGGATCCTGTATACTGGCTTACCTTAATCGCGGTGAGCTATTCAGGCGAGAACCGTTTCAGGTGCCTCATCGTTGCTATCCATGCGGCAACCCAGCCAATCATAGTTGAAATCAAGAGTAACAGTATTGATTCATCCCACGTTAGCCCCTGTACGCTGAATTCCGTGCTAAAGACTTCTGCAACGTTAGAGACGGCTAAGGCGAGCCCCCACACTAACAGCTGTGACATAATTAACGCCATTAATGCACCGGCAAAGCCTAACGTGGCGCCGCCGTTTAAAAAAGGCCGCAATATAAAGCCATCGGTAGCGCCAATTAATTTCATTACGTTGATGGTATCGCGGCGGCTAAAAATGCTTAATCGGACGCTATTGCCGATGACTAAAAAGACGGCAACGATCATCAGCGTAGCTAAGACCCCTGCGCTAAGCGCAATGAGGCTGGTTAAGGCGGTTAGACGAGTAAACCAACCGTCGTCAAGGCGTACATCTTCAATCCCTCTCAAACTGCCGAGCTGAAAGCGAATGCCTTTAAGCTTTTCCGTATCCTGATACTCTTCTGTAGGCAGCAGCATCACAACGGCAGGGAGTGGATTATCCTCTAACATATCGAACGCGCTGCCGAAACCGGACCATTCGCGAAACTCTTTTAGGGCCTGCTCTTTAGGAAGATAAATGGCTGACTTAATGCCCGCCATTTTTTCGAGCTGGCTAGCTAATGAGAGCGTCTCTTCATCGGAAAGGGATTTATCTATGTAGACCGTTAATTGAGGCGTTGGATACCACTGCTCGGCCGCGGTATTGATATTTTTCCACGCTAAATAGCATGTGGTCGGTAGCGCTAACGAGATGGCGATAACCATAATTGTCATTAGGCTTGCCCAAGGCTGGCGCAGCAGATCTTGGCGAGCGGTTTCCCACGCAAAGCGATACTGTTCGCGACAAATTGCCCGGATTGATTTACGCTGTGTTTTACTGTTTATACCTTTAGCGGCCATGACGCATGCCCTCTCCCAATCGCCCCTGATCCAGAGTTAAGGTTCGGTAATGATGGCGTTTTATTCGTCTTATATCATGGGTCGCCACTAAAACGGTAACGCCAATTCGATTAAACTCTTCAAAGAGATGAAAAATACTTTCAGATAAGCGATCGTCTAAATTACCCGTTGGCTCATCGGCGAGCAAGACTTTAGGCTTATTCACGACTGCCCGAGCAATTCCGACTCGCTGCTGTTCACCGCCGGAAAGTTGGATAGGGAAACATTTTGCTTTATCTAAAAGCCCCACTTTATCTAACGCTGCCGAAACGCGACGGCGAATATCGTCTGCGTTAGCGCCGCAAATGACCAGAGGCAGCGCAACGTTATCATAAACGGTTTGATCCATTAATAGGTGATGATCCTGAAAAATCATGCCGACTTGACGGCGTAAAAACGGCAGTTCGCCATTCTCAATGCGGCTAATATTGTGGCCCTGAAACCAAATATTGCCATCGCTTGGTCGCTCAATGCCACAAATTAGCTTTAATAGTGTACTTTTACCTGCGCCAGAGTGGCCGGTAAGAAACGTGAGCTCCCCCGGTTTTAGATGGAAAGTCACGTTTTGTAAGGCCTGTCTGCCGCCTAGATAGGCTTTGCTCACGCGTTCAAATTGGATCATGGCGTTTGGTCCTCTCTTGCGAAGAGGGCCTCAATAAAGTCGTCGGAGTTGAAAGGGCGTAGGTCTTCAATCCCTTCGCCTACACCAATATAGCGAATAGGGATAGCAAAAAGGTCGGCCACGGCAAAAATAACCCCACCTTTGGCGGTGCCGTCTAGCTTAGTTAAGGTTATGCCCGTGATGCCGACGGCTTCATTAAAAAGTTTCACTTGGCTTACCGCATTCTGCCCAGTGCTAGCATCAATGGTTAACATTATCTCGTGCGGGGCCTGCGGATCGATTTTTTGCATAACCCGGACAATTTTTTTCAGCTCTTCCATTAAATGTGACTTATTTTGTAACCGGCCTGCGGTATCCGCGATAAGCACATCAATATTGCGCGCTTTAGCGGCCTGTAGACCATCAAAGATAACGGACGCCGAATCGGCACCGGTATGCTGAGCAATTACCGGGATTTTATTGCGTTCTCCCCACACCTGCAGCTGTTCAACCGCAGCGGCACGGAACGTGTCGCCGGCCGCTAACATAACCGATTTTCCCTGCTGTTGGAATTGGCGAGCAAGTTTGCCGATAGTGGTGGTTTTACCAACGCCATTCACCCCAATCATGAGGATGACAAAAGGCGTGCGGCCGCTGATATCTAATGGCGCGCTGACTTTATCCAATATTGTCGACATATCACGTTTTAGTTCGTCATAGAGCGCCTCGGCGTTATTTAATTTTTTACGATCGACGTGGGCAGTTAATGACTCGATAATGTTGCGGGTCGTATTGATGCCAACGTCTGCAATAAGTAGCTGCTCTTCAAGCGCGTCAAAAAGATCGTCATCTATCCTGCGGTTTTTAAACAGGCTGAAAAATCCTGAGCCTAAATTTTGCTTTGTTTTTAAAAGGCTACGCTTTAACCTAGCAAAAAAGCCTTCTTTTGTAGGGCGCTCTTGCTCGGTTGGTGACGGCGCTTCTCGATCCATCAGGTTAATGGTGTTAGATGGCGGCTCATCGTCAACAACATCGCTATTTGCTATAGCAGTTTGGGTTTTATCTTCATAAGCGTACCGTTCCCGTTGCTCAATAGCGTCCTGCGGCGCGACAACGTCTTCTATCGGCGTGTTGTTCTCTATCCTCTCGCCGAAGATTACAGGGTGCCGTTCACTTTCTAAATCATCAACGAGTTCAATTGCGTCTGGGGAAGCGGCTAATTCATTAATCGATTCATCAACGAGTGGCCGCTGCTGTTCTCGCTCAACGATGAGCATATGCGCGTCTTCACTATGCTCTACTTCGGCAGAGGCAGCTTCTGGACAGGCTGGCGAAGCCCTCTCTTCGATGCCGTCATTGGGAGAGGGGGCAACCGATATTGCGTTATCCGTGTCGTTTTGCCGCAGATCCGAATCGCGTTGTTGGTCATTATCCGGCAAGGCCGTTTTATCTGATGAGCCTAAGCCAAGCCAGGAGAAAAATCCGCGCTTTTTATCTTTTGCCATTTCCCAAAGATATCCTCTTAATATCGCTGATTAAGCCACCGTGCGTCGTTTATCGCGTCAAGATTACGCTCGGTTATTTATATAGTCGTCAGTTTTACCTAAATTTTAGCTCAGGCTATCTATTCTCAGGTAAAGAGTTCGGTTAGTTTAACATTCAAAGCGTTTTTTGGGGTAGATTAAATCTTCATGGCGCGGTTAAATTGCCATTTTAAATTCGAGCTGACGCTATGCGGCGCTAATGATACTCATCGGCATGGCTCTGTTAGCTGACGGCAATTTTTCACCGCTTAAAAACAGTCAGCCGGATACCTAAGCCAAATTGGGTTTTGTTTATATTGTGTGAAGAGAAGACACATTTTCATTTAGCCTTCTCAACTCTCTACGCAATGAGCGGCCTACTCGGTTAGTTGAGAATGCCGGTTTTTAAGTTATTCTGGGCCCTGTGCTGCTTTTGCTTAAGGAGGCACGCCCGTGACTACTCCTTTTCCGGCATGATTAAGCGAATATCCGACTCATTGATGGCATCGCGCGCGCTAATTGGCAAATCTGCGTCGGTAATAATGCTATCAAAGACGGTGATAGGAATCGCTAAGAATGTACCAATTTTGCCGTATTTTGAGGAGTCACAAACTAAAATACGCTTACCGCTCGACTCGACGATCGCCTTTTTCACTGCGACTTTATCTTCACTTGGCGTTGTTAGGCCGCGTAAACTCCATGATGAGGCCGAAATGAAGGCCAGATCGATAAATAAATTTTTCAGCGCCAAGGCCGTGAACTCACCGATGCAGGAACAGTTTTCTCGGCAGACAATTCCGCCGGTATGAATAAGTTTACACTGGCTAAACTCCATCAAATAGTTTGCAATCATAAAATCATTAGTAATGACCAAGAGATCGTCGCGATGGGCAATATTTTTAGCGATGGCTAAGGTGGTCGTGCCGGCGTCTAGATATATTGAGGCATTCGATGGAATAATTTGGCCGGCGAGTTGGCCGATAATTGTTTTCTGGCCGCTAAACATGGCGGTTTTATCGTGGTGCGAAGGTTCAAAGGCCAACCTTTGTAATGACTGAATTCCGCCGGAAACAGAAACGATGGCGCCTTTTTGCTCTAGCTTTTGGATATCACGGCGAATGGTCATATGGGAGACGTTTAGCCGTTCTGTCAGTTCGGCAATGCTGATAACGCCTCGTTCTG
Organism: Tetanocera ferruginea; assembly: GCA_958299015.1. Lineage (NCBI taxonomy): Eukaryota > Metazoa > Arthropoda > Insecta > Diptera > Sciomyzidae > Tetanocera > Tetanocera ferruginea. The sequence continues at coordinate 58,141 of CATQJF010000034.1, read as the reverse complement.
CAACCAGTGACATAATTTGCTGGTGTCGTTCTGAAGGAATCAATATGCGCTCCTAAGCCGGCTGATGATGATGAAAATTATTGTGATATTATGTTAACTCAGCCGAATGTTACTAAGCTAACGTGCCCATTTTTAGGCTAAGGCCATAATACCTATTTTATAGTAGCTTATTCAATTAATTTCACGATTGCCTACGCCCAATTCGCTAAATTTCTCTGTTTTTCTCTTACTCGTATCGTCTCAAACGCATTGCTAATGTTATTAAATGAATTATTCTTGTTAATTTATGTGATATCGATCAAGGTAAGGCGGCTGCTAATCCATTACATTTAACATATATAAACAAATTATAACTAACTCTAACGTGAGGTATTCATGTCTCAATCAAAAGGTATTTCGGTGTGCGTAGTAGGCTTAGGCTCAATGGGTATGGGGGCAGCACAGTCTTGCATCCGTGCCGGCCTGACAACCTACGGCGTTGACTTAAACCCGACGGCGCTAGAGACGCTGCGTTTAGCCGGTGCAAAATCGGCCGCTACTAGCGCAAACGCTTTTGCTAAGGATCTTGACACGGTTCTTTTATTGGTGGTTAACGCGAACCAAGTCAGGCAAATTTTGTTTAGCGGCGATAATGCGCTAGCGCCTCAGTTGACGCCAGGAACCGTGGTGATGGTATCGTCTACGATTTCGGCTCAGGACGCTAAAGAGATTGAGCAAGATCTTAAACAATATCAGTTAATTATGCTTGACGCTCCGGTGTCAGGCGGTGCGGTTAAAGCGGCCGCAGGAGAAATGACGGTGATGGCATCTGGCTCTGAGCAGGCTTTTGATAAGCTCAAACCCATTTTGGATGCCGTGGCCGGTAAGGTTTACCGTATCGGTGAGGAGATTGGCTTAGGCGCAACGGTAAAAATTATTCATCAGCTACTGGCCGGCGTCCATATTGCCGCCGGTGCTGAGGCCATGGCCTTAGCGGCTAAGGCTGGGATCCCACTAGACGTTATGTATGATGTTGTTACCAATGCCGCCGGCAACTCATGGATGTTTGAGAACCGCATGAAGCATGTTGTTGACGGTGATTACGCCCCTAAGTCAGCGGTAGATATTTTTGTCAAAGACCTTGGCCTAGTTACCGATACGGCAAAGTCGCTTCATTTTCCACTTCCTCTGGCCTCAACGGCTTTTAATATGTTTACCTCCGCTAGCAATGCAGGCTTTGGCAAAGAGGATGACAGTGCGGTTATTAAAATTTTTTCCGGTATTAACCTACCTAAAAAGAAGGATTAATTACGATGCCACATTTAGGTGTAATTGCGGATGACTTTACCGGCGCAACGGATATTGCCAGCTTTTTGGTTAACAACGGTATGTCAACCGTTCAGCTCAATGGCGTTCCGGACGAGGCATATCAAGTTGATGCCGATGCCGTTGTTATTAGCTTAAAGTCTCGTTCATGCCCGGTAGATGAGGCGATCGACGATTCACTACGGGCCTTACGATGGCTAGAGAGCAAAGGCTGCAAGCAGTTCTACTTTAAATACTGTTCAACCTTTGATAGTACCGCGAAGGGTAATATTGGCCCCGTAACCGACGCGTTATTAGAGGCGTTAGGTGAAAAACAGACGATTATTTCACCGGCGTTACCCATTAATGGCCGTACCGTTTATCAGGGGTATCTCTTTGTTATGGATCGGCTTCTCTCTGAATCAGGAATGCGCCATCATCCGGTAACGCCAATGAGCGATAGTAACCTAATGCGGTTGATGGATGCACAGGCCTCCGGGCGTAGTGGCTTGGTGCCGATGAACATCATGGAACAGGGCGCGCAGGCGGTTAAAGATAAGTTGGCCGAATTAGGTGCACAGGACATCCGCTATGTCGTTATGGATACGTTGAATGAACAGCATCTGTTAACTCAGGGTCAGGCCGTACGCGATATGAAGTTGGTGACCGGCGGCTCCGGTTTAGCTATCGGATTGGCGCGTCAGTGGGCCAACCCCACTCAGGATAAAGAGCTTGCCAAACGTGCCGGTGCTCCTCAGGGTAAAAAGTGCGTTGTTCTATCGGGCTCCTGTTCTGTGATGACAAACCAACAGGTGAGCACCTATCGCCATAAAGCCCCAGCTAAAGTTATTGATATTGAACGTTGTTTAGGGCCTATTGAGGATCGCGCTCGCTATGTTGACGAGTTATCTCAATGGATTGAAGAGAATGCGGGTCAGTCGTTGGCGCCGCTTATTTATGCAACAACCGATCCCGAGAGCCTAAAGGCGACTCAAAATAGGTGGGGTGCCGAAACAGCCAGTAAAGCCGTTGAGGCGCTCTTTGCTGGCCTCAGCCAAAAATTGCTAAGCTGCGGATTTGACCGCTTTATCGTGGCGGGTGGCGAAACGTCGGGCATTGTCGTGCAGTCGTTGGGAATTAAGGCATTTTACATTGGGCCGACTATCTCTCCTGGGGTTCCTTGGGTAAAATCCGCCGATCACCCAATCTCGTTAGCACTGAAATCGGGTAACTTTGGTGACGTTGACTTTTTTGCCAGAGCACAAGTGGAGTTTTTTCTATGACAGAACAGCAGGCTCGTATTGAGATGGTTAAGCTGGGTGCGTCGTTTTTCCAGCGGGGCTATGCTACAGGCTCAGCGGGAAACCTATCGCTACTGTTAGAAGACGGTTCTATTTTGGCTACGCCAACGGGCTCTTGTCTAGGAGAGTTGGACGAAGCGCGATTATCAAAGGTCACCATGCAGGGCGAGTGGATATCCGGCGATAAGCCGTCTAAAGAGGTGAGTTTTCATTTAGCCTTATACCGTAATAATCCTAACTGTAAGGCCGTTGTCCACTTGCATAGCACCTATTTAACGGCGCTCTCTTGCTTGGAGGGATTAGACGTAAAAAATGCAATTAAGCCTTTTACTCCCTATGTGGTGATGCGCGTGGGGGAGGTGCCGGTAATTCCCTATTATCGACCAGGTGATGAACGGCTTGGGCGAGACTTAGGCCAGTTAGCGGCAAACTATACCGCCTTTTTATTAGCCAATCATGGATCTGTCGTTGTGGGTAAAGATTTACGGTCGGCGGCAGATAATATGGAAGAGCTGGAAGAGACCGCCAAGTTAATATTTACGCTGGGTGACAGAGCAATTCGTTATTTAACCCACGAAGAGATAGCTGAATTAGGGACGAGGAGATAACTATGCCTAAGTTTGCCGCAAATCTATCGATGATGTTTACCGATAGGCCTTTTTTAGAACGCTTTGAAGCGGCCGCAGACGCTGGATTCAAAGCCGTCGAATTTCTGTTTCCCTATGAATTTCCCGCTCAGGTTTTGGCCGATAGGTTAAAGCAAAACGGATTGCAACAGGTTCTATTTAATACGGCGCCTGGCGACACGCAATCCGGTGAGTGGGGGCTAAACGCCATTCCGGGCCGTGAAAAAGAGGCGCGGGATAATATTGACAGCGCATTAGAGTATGCAATTAAACTCAATTGTCCTTCGGTTCACGTTATGGCCGGTGTTGTTCCTGCAGGAGAGAGTCGCGCTAAATATCAGCAGACTTTTATTGATAATATTCGCTATGCGGCAGATAAGTTCGCGCAGCACGGTATTCAGGTTCTTATTGAAGCATTAAGCCCGGCGGTAAAGCCAAACTATCTTTTTTCCAGCCAACATCAGGCGAATGAGCTATTGGATCTTATCGATAGGAAAAATGTTTTTATCCAGCTCGATACCTATCATGCTCAAATCGTTGACGGTAACTTAACTCGCCTTATCGAAAAGCTGAACGGCCGTTTTGCGCACGTACAGATTGCCTCATTGCCCGATCGCCATGAGCCTGATGAGGGAGAGATTAACTATGACTATATTTTCTCGCTATTTGACCGATTAGGCTATCAGGGTTGGATTGGCTGTGAATACAATCCAAAAGGAAAAACCGAAGAGGGTTTAGGCTGGCTTAAACCCTATTTATAGATCTGCCTTAGGGGCCGGTAAAGTAAAAATTAACCGGCCACAAAGGAGAGTTAGTTTAGTTCTTATAAGTTAATTAACGACGAACAAAGATAAACAGCGCCGCGTAGTGATTCTGCGGTAGGCGTCGTTGACGTTAAATTTGACAAACTAAAAATAAAAAATCTTTTAATTTCATTTAATTAAATATTAATAGCGACTATTGATCATACTTAATAATGGATTTCCCCGATTATTTATTACGAGGGTTAAATAATGAGTACAGGTATTTTGTTATCGATTGCCTTTTTAGGGGTGATATTTTTACTGCTGTTGGTCATTAAAGCAAAAGTTCAGCCGTTTGTTGCTTTATTACTGGTCAGCCTGTTAGTCGCTTTAGCAACGGGAATACCCACAAATGAGATATGGGGCGTCATGACCTCAGGAATGGGTGGAGTTTTAGGCTCAGTGACGATTATCGTTGGCTTAGGGGCTATGCTGGGGCGCATGATTGAAGTGTCTGGCGGTGCAGAATCGTTAGCAAAATATTTTACCCAAAAGCTAGGACCTGGTCGCACCGCTGCAGCGCTTACTATTGCCGCCTTTATTTTGGGCATCCCCGTATTCTTTGACGTTGGCTTTATTATTTTAGCGCCAATTATTTATGGGTTTGCTAAAGTTGCAAAAGTCTCACCGCTAAGATACGGTCTGCCGATTGCTGGGGTGATGTTAACGGTTCATGTCTCTTTACCGCCACATCCAGGGCCAGTAGCGGCGGCGGGTTATTTCCACTCTGATATTGGTTGGCTAACGATTATCGGTATCCTAATTTCAATTCCGGTGGGTATTGTTGGCTATTTTGCCTCGAGAAAGATCAATAAAAAAGCCTATTTACTGTCGCCGGAAATTAGCGCACAGATGAACATGAAAGTTGAGCATTCCGGTAATTCAACGCCGGGAGCGGGTTTAATTACTGCCCTAATTATTATTCCTATCGCCATTATCATGTTAGGCACCGTATCGGCGACCATTTTACCTAAAGGATCGGCGATGCGGGATCTGCTTGGTATGGTTGGTGCGCCGGGTATTGCGCTATTAATTGCGTTAGCGCTGGCCTTCTATTTTCTTGGCGTTCGCCGCGGCTGGAGTCTTGAGCATACCGGTAATGTGATGGGCGACGCTATGCCGGCAGCGGCCGTGGTGATTATGGTCACCGGTGCCGGTGGCGTATTTGGTAAGGTTCTTATTGAATCCGGCGTAGGTAAAGCCCTCGCCGATGCGCTACATACGATAGAATTGCCGCTGATCCCCGCCGCCTTTATTATCTCTTTAGCGCTCAGGGCCTCTCAGGGATCGGCGACGGTGGCGATATTAACTACCGGCGGCCTGTTAGCCGAAGCCTCTGCGGGACTTAGCCAAATCCAACTGGTGCTAGTCACGTTGGCAACCTGTTTTGGTGGTTTAGGTTTGTCGCACGTCAATGATTCAGGATTTTGGATTGTGACGAAATATCTTGGTTTGACCGTTGCCGACGGCTTAAAAACCTGGACGGTGTTGACTACCATATTAGGCTGTACCGGCTTTGCAGTAACCTGGTTAGTGTGGGCATTCATTTAAGTTACTGTACATTAATTAAGCTACGTTATTCGCTAAATTTTATTCATCGTGGCGTTAGCGTAGCTTACCTTAACGTTCATTAACAACCGCTTAAGCCAGGCGGTTTTATCAATGAATTAACTCAGTCTATGCCGGTTATGATGATTGCCGTGCCTGCGAAAGCGGTTGATTGTGTGTTGACCCGTCGCGGCGAGCATGTTCGTGAATAGACTAAGCTATAGGCTGCCTGTGGCAGTGGTTGTTCAAGGAGCGTGATGGCTAATCCACTTTCAACATTTAACGGCATCGCCACCGCGATAGCTAAAATTGCCAAACGATCTGATTTCATTAATAGCGTTAGCCCACAACCGATCGAGTCGCTTACTATTGGCGACTGGGGCAGCTGACGAGAGATACGGTTTAAAACGGTGCTATCGGTTTGTAGTCACCTATCCGTGTCGGACATATCCCATTTAGCGCAGCCCAGTTGCTTAATGTGCGTTGCGTTTGCTCGAGGGTGCCCTGTACGGCATAAAAGATCAAATGAGGCCTTAAACAGGTGCCCTTTAATAAATTCATTTAAGGGCACCTGCAAAGAGATCGTCCCAATAGCAATGTCTAACCGGCCTTCTCGCAGATCGGTCCGGACCGTAGAGCGCTGTGCCTCTTTGACATGTAAGGCTGGATACGGCACTCCTCTGCGAACCCGTCGACAACTTGGCGGGCAATTGACGGCGAAAAACCTAAACTTACGTCAACTCTGCGTATACTTAATGTTATCTCGTTTATTTCATCTGTCGCTCGCTGTAGCTGTAGCTCCGGCAGTATACGCTGCGTTCGCGCCGAGAATGCACGACTCAATTAATATGACGCCACGCGTGCTCAGGATCATTACTGCGGCAAGATATGCTCTAGCGCTTCTGGTCAGCGTGGGTTTAGCCTAGTTTAGTGAACGCGCGGCCGCGCGAATGCTTCCGCAACGAATAACTTCTTGAAACACGCTCAGTTGCTGTAATTTAGACAGGTAATTCATTACAAGGCCTATCGGCTTTTGTTATCATGACAATAGTTTTATTATCTCCCTAGCAAAAATCGAGTAGTGTATTGTCAATATTAAGGCTAACGGGCTGTTTATTTACAGTACGTTTTGTGATAACAACCATAAAAAGGCGCTCGTGGTTTAATTCTGTTAGGCAACGCTGAGTTTGTTAATGCGTCACACGCCTGTATGGCTAGTTTTAATACTAAATTTGCCTGTTAATAAATCTTAATTGGCTCCGTTATATCGATATTGATTGTCACATTCAGCAAAGGCCGATATCCATTACGATTAAGCCATTGCCGGATAATAGTCAACCATTAGCGCCCGGTTTTGTTCACTAAAGAAGGTAGGGCAAACGAAGTTCAGAGGATTGGAATGATTAGTGTTTTTGACATATTTAAAATTGGCATCGGCCCCTCAAGTTCACATACGTTAGGGCCGATGAAAGCGGCCAAGCGGTTTATTGATGATATCATTGAGCAATATAGCCTACTGCAGGTTGCGCGAATTACAGTGGACGTATATGGCGCGTTATCACTAACAGGAAAAGGTCATCATACCGATATGGCTATTGTCATGGGCTTAGCGGGAGAGCTGCCTGAGACGGTTAATACTGATGCGGTGCCCGCGTTTATTCATGGCGTAAAAATGACGAATCGCCTGCTATTAGCGCAGGGCGCACACGAGATCAATTTTTCCTATGATAACGATCTCATTTTCAACGCTGGAAGTTTGCCCCTTCATGAGAACGGTATGATCATCAGCGCCTACGATCATGAGAAGTTAATTTATCGCCAAACCTATTACTCAATTGGCGGTGGATTTATTGTTGATGAGGCCCATTTTCATTCGGACCACGGCAGTCAAGCGGCGGTGCCTTACCCCTTCAACTATGCAGCAGATCTGATTAACCACTGTCAAAACACCGGCATGTCTTTATCCGGATTAGTATTACAGAACGAACTGGCCTTACGCCCTAAGACAGAAATTGATGCCTACTTTTCTCAGATCTGGCAAAGCATGTCTGAATGCATACAAAAAGGCCTTAACGCCGAAGGTATTTTGCCTGGACCGCTGCGGGTGACCCGCAGGGCACCGGCCCTGTACCGTAGGCTCACTACGGCGAATAAGCTCTCGGTCGATCCTATGCTGGTGGTTGACTGGGTGAACCTATTTGCCTTTGCCGTTAGCGAAGAAAATGCGGCAGGGGGGCGCGTTGTTACTGCGCCAACCAATGGTGCATGTGGGATCATTCCTGCGGTTCTGGCCTACTATGACCGCTTTATTCAGCCGTTAACGCCGATGCTTATCACACGCTATTTTCTTGCTTCCGGCGTTATTGGTGCGCTGTATAAAATGAACGCATCTATTTCTGGCGCCGAAGTCGGTTGCCAAGGTGAGGTTGGCGTAGCCTGCTCCATGGCGGCAGCAGGTTTGGCTGAGCTGATGGGCGGTAGCCCGGAGCAGGTCTGTAGCGCCGCTGAAATAGGCATGGAGCACAATTTAGGCCTCACCTGCGATCCGGTTGCGGGACAGGTGCAAGTGCCCTGTATTGAGCGCAATGCGATTGCGGCCGTCAAAGCAATTAACTCTTCCCGAATGGCGCTGCAGCGCTTAAGTGGCCCCCATGTCTCATTAGATAAAGTCATTGAAACGATGTATGAAACCGGGAAAGATATTAACTCAAAATACAGAGAAACTTCACAAGGTGGATTAGCAATAAAAATTGCCCAATGTGAATGATGCTGATATTTAAAAAGTATACAGTCGCCCCCTTATTGAAAAGGGAATTCAATTAAAATAGCGTTTAGTTAAGGAAGCAATTTATGGGAACGGTTTTAAAAGGGTGCATAACAGTCGCCTGCATCATCATCATTGCTCAGCTAATAGGACCGATAACGTTCAACGTTGGCTCTGCAAAAATTACGATATTACCCATGCTGTTTGCGGTGGTCATCGGCATGGTCATTACCACGAAATCATTTAGAACGTGGGTAAAACCTTTTGGCAAAATGTTTAGCAAAGTTGACGAGGACTTTGCTTCAAAAATGGTCGGTATCTGCCTCTTGGTTCTCGGCACAAAATATGCGGGTATGATTGTGCCTAACGTGAGTTTGATCATCGATGCCGGTTTACCTTTGCTTGTTCAAGAGTTAGGTAACTTATTGCCGGTATTTATTGCCGTGCCTTTAGCCGTCAAGCTTGGTATGGGTAGGCAGGCCATTGGCGCAGGCTCTTCAATTAGCCGTGAGCCTAGTATTGCGGTGATTAGCGAGAAGTACGGTATTGAATCGCAAGAGGGAATAGGCGTGCTGGCCATATATCTATGTGGCTCGGTCATAGGCACTATCTGGTTTAGCCTTTTGGGCAGCATTGCGCCGCTGACCGGCCTTCATCCAATGGCCCTTGGCGCCGGAGCGGGCGTTGGCAGCGGCAGTATGCTATCGGCGGCCAGCTCATCTCTCATCGTGGGCCTCGATCAGGCAATGGCCAATAAAGTGCTGGCCATTGCGTCAACGTCGAACCTGCTATCGTCGGTACTTGGTGCGATATCATTAACGTTCTTAGGCATTCCTTTAGCGAATATGATGTACCGCTTAGTCAATAAACCTAATGCGCACTCTGTGAGTGAGGTGAAATAATTATGATATCCATCACAAAAGACATGGGCCTGACCGTATTGGCCATTTTGCTTGCAATGTTAACCCAGCTCGGGACCAATAGCGCCTTGCATCTGCAGGCCTCTGTAGCTACCCAGCTTATTGACATGAGCCTAGGCGCAATAGCAATGCTGTTGATTATTTTTCTCTCTATACTGACTAAAAAGCTGTTGCCCAGTAATTTACCGCTGTTTGCCTACGTTACCATTATGGGTATTTTAATCTGCCTGCCCGAGACGCCGTTAAGGGATTTCATCATTGATTACACCAATAAGATTGATTTTTTATCTTGCTGCGTTGGCCTGCTTGCTTTTGCTGGCCTATCCGTCGGTGGCAGAATTGTTGAGCTTAAGCAACACTCGTGGAAGGTCGTTTTGATTTTCTTAATTGTCTCAACCTGCTGCTTCTTCGGCGCCTCAATCGTTGCGCAAATTGGCTTCACTCTAAAAGGGATTATTTAATGAATATTTCATCTGAATTAAAAGAATTTCGCGAGTACTCTATAAAGACACGCCGTCATCTTCATACTATTCCAGAAGCCTCCGGGCTTGAATTTAAAACATCTGCCTTTTGTAAAAAAGAGATGATCGAAGCAGGCTACTGCTTAACCGAGTATGACGGCTTTACCGGGTTTTATGCCGACTTGCATGTCAACGATGATTTTTCACTGATCGCGTTCCGCGCCGACATGGACGCGCTTGAGATGACGGATTTGAGTGAGGGGAGCTTTGTCTCTACTCATGAGGGATGCTCACATAACTGCGGTCATGATACCCACACGTCGATCCTGTTAACCACCGCAAAGTATTTAGCCTGCCATAAGGCGCAATTGACGCATAACGTTCGGTTTTTATTCCAAATGGCCGAGGAGGATATGCGCGTTCCCGGTGCGGATAAAATGGTTGAGTTAGGCTGTATGGACGGGGTATCTGAAGTGTATGGGTTACACAATGATGGCAGCCTTGAAATTGGCACTGTTTTTATCAATAACGGCATTATGTCCTCTTATGGTTCAGCTTGGACCGTCACGATTGAAGGCGTTGCTACTCATGGCTCTACGCCGGAAAAGGGGCTGAATGTTATTACGGAAGGGGCTAAGATTGTCCAAGAGTTGAGCTATGTTGTGGCAAATAAAGTGAGTCCGCGTGCTACGGCAGTTATCAGCGTTGGCATGTTTCATGCCGGTACGATTCCCAATGGAATCGCAGACCACGCTCAAATTCGCGGCACTATTCGCGCAATGGATGAAGAGACCGACAGAAAGCTAAAGGCAAGCTTTCAAACGGTGGTCGATAAAAGTAGGCTTGAGGGCTTTAATGTGGGCTTTGATTTAGCCGGTTATCCGGCGGTGATCAATCACCCCTACTGCTACCAACGCATTATAGACGCCGCTAAAGACGTTGTTCCTGAGGCTCTGATTAACGGTAAAGCCTTGCCCATGGCCGGCAGTGAAGACTTCAGCTTTATGATTAACGCGACTAAAGATAAAAAGGGTGCGATGTTCTTTTTAGGCAGCGGCAATTCAGCAAAAGGCATCGCCAACTATCTGCACGCTAACCCTTATTATGTTGATGAAGATTTTATGCTGATAGGTGCCCAGATATTTATCAATATTGTGACTCGATAATATTCATAGGGACGCGAATTCTGATGCCTAACGTAAGATTGATTAAGGCGTTTATTAGCCGTGAAGCTTAATGATGATGGGTTAAGACTGCGCTTTGTTACTTTTAATGTTGCTCAGCGTATTTAAGGCGCTTAGCTGTAATGGCGTATGCTTTGCGCCGAAGCGGAGTTCCGCTTCGGCGCAAAAGGCTGAGGCCATCAATACTGGTAAATGGCTTTGCCGTTGCCGTCGGTAATCTCCTCATGCCAGGACCGGCGAATTTGCGCCACTACCGTGTCAGGCAGAACGGCGTAGTCAAGCTGTATCGCCTGTTGCTGTCCATTTTTATATGCCCAGTCAAAGAATTTTAGCACCTCAGCGCTGCGCGCCCCATCTTTTGGATCTTTCTGGATCAGAACAAACGTGGTTGAGGTTATTGGCCAAACATCATCACCCTGTTGCTCAGTCAGGTCCTGAGCATAAGATTGGCTCCAATCAATATTTTTAGCGGCTGCGCTGAAGGCTTCCTGAGTGGGCGCAACTTTTTTCCCGTTGGCATTGATCAACGCGGTATAGGCTAGACCATTTTGCTTAACGTAAGCATATTCAACATAGCCAATTGCTCCGGGTAAGCGCTGCACGAAGGCGGCGACGCCGTCATTACCTTTACCGCCGATGCCAACGGGCCAATTGACCGTTGTGCCAGAACCGATTTTGCTGTGCCATATGGCATTCACTTTGGATAGGTAACTGGTGAAAACAAATGACGTTCCCGAGCCGTCAGCCCGTCTAACGACGGCGATATCCTGAGCGGGTAATTTAAGCTGTGGATTAAGCTTGGCGATCGCCGGATCATTCCATTTAGTTATGTTTCCAAGATAGATATCGCCAAGGGTTTTACCGTCTAGCGTCAGCTCGCCAGACTTAACGCCGGGAATGTTGACCGCCAAAACCACGCCGCCAATGACCGTTGGAAACTGAAATAGTCCTAATCCCGCTAATTTATCTTCGGTAAGCGGTGCGTCTGACGCGCCAAAATCTACCGTTCTTGCCGTTATTTGCTTAACGCCACCCGATGAGCCGATACCCTGATAGTTAAGTTGGTTCTTGGTCTCTTTATGGTAGCTGTCGGCCCATTTCGCATAAATAGGCGCTGGAAAGGTCGCGCCCGCACCGGTAATATTAGCCGCTGTGGCAGAAAGCGTCGTCAAGCCTAGAGAAACGGCCAGTCCCAGCGTTAAAGTATGCTTAAGTTTCATATCTCTCCTCCAACAGGAATATAGATTCATAGTATAGTAAATGACGATAATACGTAGGCTCTATCCATTTTAGCGCCGCTGATGGTTAAACAACTTAAACCCGTTTGTTGACAAAAAAATGTCAGAATAATGATAGTTTTATGACGGTTAAATGAAAGAAATATGACAATAGTTTGGTGGATTTTATATAATTGATGCCAACAACCCTATCTCGATAAATGGAAACCTATGTCAAAAAAACCAGTGTCCTCGTCTTTAGGGCAGATCCGAATTATAGGCGGCCAGTGGCGAGGCCGGAAGTTGCCCGTCTGCAATAGCGAAGGATTACGGCCAACAACCGATAGGGTTCGCGAAACGCTGTTTAACTGGTTGGCCTCCGAGCTGGTTGATGCGCGATGCTTAGACTGTTTTGCCGGCAGCGGAGCTTTGGGGCTGGAGGCGCTATCGCGCTATGCCAGCCAGGCAGTCTTAATTGAGTATGACAGGCAGGCCGCGCGCCAGTTAAGTAAAAATATAGTTACCTTACATGCGATTAATGGCCAGGTGATTAATGATAATACCCTATCGTGGTTAAACAAGCCGGGAACGCCGTTTGATATTGTCTTTGTAGACCCTCCCTTTAGAAAAGGGATGCTTCAACAGGTTATCGATCTGTTGGAGAAAAATGGATGGCTAGCCGAACGGACCGCTATTTATGTAGAGGCGGAAATAGAAAATAGCAGTCTATCCGTGCCGCCAAATTGGCAACTTTATCGAGAAAAAACGGCCGGGCAGGTGAATTATCGGCTATATCATCGTAGTGCATTGAGTGAGGAGGCAAAATTTGATGATTAACTTAGGCCGTCTAGTCATGTTGGCCATCTGGGCTTTTTTGCTCGTCAATTTGTTTAGGCCCTTTCCAGCACCCGGAAACTATTTTTTGATTGCTGGTTTGGCATTCCTCGTTGTAATGCACGGATTCAAACTATTGATGCTAAAAACAATGGTGCTTCCAGGGGAAGCGACGCCCAGTAGAGCTCAGCTATGCCGTATTTTTATATTTGGCGTATTTGAACTCATTGCTTGGCAAAGAAAACGGCAGCGTCAGTTGGATAAGCACACCTCAGTTTAATTTTACCAATAGGAGTTTTTATGAAGTGGCTACTGTTGTTTATTGCCATTGTTGCAGAAGTAGGCGCAACGTCAGCGTTGAAAAGTTCAGAGGGGTTTTCAAAGTTAGGTCCCTCTGTTTTAGTCGTTATAGGCTACTGCATCGCTTTTTTCTGCCTGTCACTCACGCTGAAAGATATTCCGGTGGGTATTGCTTATGCTATTTGGTCCGGCGTTGGCATAGTGCTTATTTCGTCAATTGGCTGGGTGTTTTACCATCAGCGACTTGATGTGCCCGCACTTATTGGTCTAGCGTTAATTATCATTGGCGTTGCGGTGATTAACCTCTTTTCAAAATCAGTGGCCCATTAATCTGGGCTCATCTTTTTGCTTCATTTAGTTTAAATAGTGTGCTTAATATATGCCATATTGATTTGCGCACGCTGGCCAAATTTTGCCTATATTGAGCGCCGCTGACGTAAATGCTCACGCTAAGAGATTACAAACCGGATCTGGAAATAGGATAGTATGCAATCTAGTTCACTTGATGAGGCTACCGCCCGTCAGATAGTACAGCGAACAAAGCGTATAATGAAGCACTCGGTCAACGTGATGGACAATACCGGAACCATCATTGCCTCCGGCGATTCGTCCCGTATCTATCAGCGACATGAAGGGGCTGTATTAGCGCTGACAGAAAATCGAGTGGTTGAGATTGATGCGGCTACCGCACGGCACTTGAAAGGGGTCAGGCCCGGCATAAACTTACCCATTGTGCTTCAAAACAAAACCGTTGGCGTTGTCGGCGTATCGGGCGAACCTAAAGAGATCAGAGCCTACGCTGAGTTGGTCAAAATGGCGGCGGAACTTATTCTTGAACAGGTAGCGATTGTTACCAATGGGCAATGGGAAAAACGCTATAGAGAACAGCTGGTTAATCAACTTATTAGCGGCTGTTATGATGAAGAGAGCGTTAAGGCTACGTTTGCCTATCTTAAGTTAGACCTAACTCAGCCAAGGGTTGTGCTCATTTTAGAACTAGATGGCGGCAGGCCGGAGTGTGAGTCACTAAAGGCATTGCTCGAGTTTTTTACCGTTAATGAACCGGACTATTTAGTGACTTTATCCCATCTCAGCGAGGTGATTTTATTAAAGCCAATTGCCTTAATGCAGGGCGAGTGGGACTGTCGGCAGGAACGAAATCAGATTCAGCGACTTTTAGCGCGATTATCCAATATGCCCATCTCAAAAACCATCGTTGGCGGCTACTTTCCCTCGATTGAAGGGATTCGCGACTCCTATTTGAGCGCTAAGGCAACCCAAGCTATGGCAAAACGGCTGAAAAATAAGGGTCGTTATCAATGCTACACAGAACAGTCTTTACTCGTGTTACTAAACTCATTACCCGCTGAATGGCAGAAAAGGGAGCTGCTTAAGGATTGGCAAAAGTTAGTCAATAGCGATCGTAAGGGCGTAATGCAAGAAACGTTAAAAGCCTATTTCGATCGAAATTGTGATCTAACTCAAACGGCAAATCACCTGCATATTCACGTTAACACTTTGCGCTATAGGCTCCAGAAAATAGAGGCAAATACTGATTTAAATATCAATGAGTTAACTGATATTGTCCGGCTGTACATCGGTATGAAAATTCACCGCTGATTTGTATAAAGCTACAAATATAACTGTATTTTTAGCCTGTTTTCTATCGCTTCATCCCATTCCCTTTTTCACCCGATGCTGAATAATGTGATCATAAATTAATAATAATAAGGATCGGTATATGACAACGGTATCTGCTCTTGGTGCAATGGTTGCGTTGACAGTCGCTATTGTCTTAATTTTGCGTAAGGTTCCTCCCGCTTACGGTATGCTCATTGGTGCACTGGTTGGCGGTTTAGTGGGCGGTGCTGATTTAATACAAACCGTAGACCTAATGATTGCCGGTGCTCAAGGCATTACTAATGCGGTTTTGCGCATTCTTGCGGCCGGCGTTCTCGCAGGCGTTCTTATTGAGTCCGGCGCTGCAAATACGATCGCAGAAACAATTGTCCATAAAATCGGTGAGGCAAGGGCGCTGTTGGCATTGGCAGTTGCGACGCTCATTTTAACGGCCGTCGGGGTATTCGTTGACGTTGCGGTCATTACCGTATCGCCTATTGCCCTAGCAATAGCCCAGCGCGCCGACATTTCAAAAGTGGCCATTTTATTGGCTATGGTTGGCGGCGGAAAGGCCGGTAATTTAATGTCGCCAAACCCGAATACTATTGCCGCGGCCGACACCTTTCATCTGTCATTAACGTCGGTAATGGCTGCCGGAATGATTCCCGGCCTCTTTGGACTGACTATCTGTTATTTCCTAGCAAAGCGTCTAGCAAAGAAGGGAAGCAAAGTATCGATAGAAGAGCTTACTCAGACTAATTGTCATGGCCAGCCCGGTTTTTGGGCGTCAATTAGTGCGCCCTTGGTCGCCATTCTATTACTCTCTTTACGCCCTATTGCAGGAATTTCAATCGATCCATTAATAGCTCTACCGGTGGGCGGATTAACCGGAGTTATTATTATGGGGCACTATCGTCATACCAACCGCTTTATGATTTCGGGCTTAAGCCGTATGGCACCGGTGGCGATTATGCTGCTGGGTACGGGGACATTGGCCGGTATTATTGCCCATTCCGAATTAAAAACGGTACTGATTGAGGGGCTGTCCGCATCTGGAATGCCCTCCTATGTGTTAGCACCTATTTCCGGCATGGTGATGTCAATGGCTACCGCATCAACTACGGCCGGAACGGCGGTTGCTTCAGGCGTATTCAGCACCGTGCTTTTAGAGTCAGGCGTGACGGCAATTGCCGGTGCGGCAATGATTCATGCAGGCGCTACGGCGTTGGATCATTTACCGCACGGTAGTTTTTTTCACGCAACGGGGGGAAGCGTGAATATGCTGGTAAGTGAACGCTTAAAGTTGATACCGTATGAGACCTGTATTGGATTTGCAATGACGGTTGTCTCGACGCTGATCTTTGGCGCGTTTGGTTTTGGTCAATAAAGAGAGGCGTGGCGTTATGAAAATTGTGATTGCACCAGATTCGTTCAAAGAGAGCCTAACCGCCATGCAGGTGGCTGAGGCAGTGGAGCGTGGTTTTAAAGAAATATTTCCTGAGGCAGAGTATGTTAAAGTGCCGATGGCCGACGGCGGGGAAGGCACCGTTAGCGCAATGGTTGACGCCACCAAGGGTCGTGTCATTCCCGCAACGGTAACGGGCCCGCTTGGCCAACCCGTTAAGGCATTTTGGGGCTTGTCAGGCGATAAAAAAGACGCGGTGATTGAAATGGCTGCGGCGTCTGGACTGCATCATGTTCCTCTTGAGAAGCGCAACCCGCTGGAGACGACGAGTTTTGGCACCGGTGAGCTTCTACTCGCCGCTTTAGACTACGGCATAGATAGAGTAATACTGGGCATCGGCGGCAGCGCAACCAATGACGGCGGGATGGGTATGATGCAGGCATTGGGTGCGGTTTTCTTTGACGCCCAAGGCGCACGATTGAGCTATTACGGTGGCGCTTTGACGGAATTGGCCGCTATTGATTTGAGCGGTTTAGATCCACGCTTAGCCAGTATAAACATCGTTGTTGCCTGTGATGTAAATAATCCGCTTTGTGGCGAAAACGGCGCCACGGCTATTTTTGGTCCACAGAAGGGGGCAACTCCTGAAACCATCGCAATTTTGGATAAGGCCCTTTATCACTATGGGCAACTGGTTCAAGAGACGACAGGGCGATCGGTTATTGAGGCGCCAGGTGCCGGAGCTGCAGGCGGCATGGGGGCTGCGTTACTGGGATTTTTGAACGCGCAGCTGAGGCCAGGCGTGGATATTCTTATTGATGCGTTAGATTTAGTGAAAACGGTCAGGGATGCCGATTTGGTTATTACCGGAGAGGGGCGTATCGATAGCCAGACAATTACCGGTAAAACGCCCATTGGCGTCGCGAAGGTGGCTAAACGCTTTGATAAACCCGTTATTGGGCTTGCAGGTGGTCTAAAAGACGATCATGAGATTGTCTATCGCCATGGTTTGGACTGCGCATTTTCGGTTATTAGCGCAATAATGACGCTACCGGAGGCATTGGATCGGGCCGATGCCAATATTCGTTTAACCGCAAGAAATATTGCCGCGGTTTGGAAAATGGCTACGGCAAGCCGTGACCGCAGTGATAGTAACTAATAGCGCCAGCGGCTCCTATCCGTATGGATCAACCCTGGCCGCATTCATTGCTGTTTTGCCACAGACTCTTTTTTTATGTTTACCGTACGCAGGCCTATTGTTTAATTACCGTGCCCTATCTAAACTGATATTGATGAGTACATCACTAGAGATAAGGATAATACCCAATGAGCTGGCCTTTCCTTGCAGTTGTATTTTCTGGTTGGATCTATATTCAGTCTATCTATCGTGGTCCGGTGTGGCAAAGATCGATTTTCAAGCCGATTACGCTGGCGCTGTTATTGCTCTGGGTTTGGCAAGCGCCCAATCACTCGCTTTCAGGCTATCTTATTTTTGCTGGCCTATTGTTAAGTCTTTTGGGCGATGTTCTGGCCGTTTTATTGGTTAAGCGGCCTTTGTCAGTGCTAGGCGCCTACTTCGCCGGCTATCTTTTATACAGTATTAGCTTTGCAACGCAGCTAAGCTTTAGCCAAACTTGGTCGTTGCCAATTGTATTAATTGCCTTGTCTGGGGCCGTAGTTGCGTTTATCTGGCCGAAGCTTGCGCAGATGAAGTGGCCAGTGCTGATCTACTATTGCGTGACTGCCCTAATGGTTTTTTTGGCGGGAGAGCGTTATGTAAGCCTGAAAGATGGCGTGAGTTTGTCCATTTCCGTTGGCGCTTTATTTTTATGGGCTTCGGCTAGTTTTCAGCTGATAAGCCGCTACAGAATCGCCCTTAAAGCGGCCGACGGTATTGTCGCCAGCCTCTATTTCTTTGGCCATTTTATGATAGCCTACTCGCTTCATTTAGTGAGTAAAACGGAGGCTATTGTGACCGTCGCTTAGGGAGAAGCATTAGCCTTTTCCCTTACGAATTAAATACCGATACGGTGGCTGGGTTGAGTCAGCCTCAACTAACTGATGCTCCATAAACCGGCAAAATCCGGGTATATCGCGTACCGTAGCGGGGTCGTCTGCAATAACCAGTAAGGTTTCGCCGATGGCCATATGGCGAATAGTTTTACGTACAAGCATGACCGGCTCCGGGCAACGTAGCCCAACGGTGTCTAAGCTTTTATCTGGGTGCTGATCGCTCATGAAAATTCTCACGTTGGATGTTATTTTAGCGGTTTAGGAAGACACAAAGGCGCATTATAGCATCACAATAATAAGATATCGACGCGCTGTTAATCTACAGTCTATGAAAAGACGATGAAGAATTAGCGCTATTCACGTTAGTGAGACAAGTATTTAATAAAAGGCAAACGAGACTCTTCAGGCAATTATGGCGTTAAACGACATAGCGTAACTTAACTGCTTTACGTTTAGCACTCTCTTTCCGCTGAGCTGGAAATATCGCCTCTTAGGCGAGGTTTGCCCTGCTCTGAGAGCAATACGCCGGCGTATTGCCCACGCTAACTCTGTTTCGAGGGTTCTCTGACCCACCGCTAGGCTATATGTTAAAAAAGCCTCCCTCGATAAACGGCAGGTCTTCTTAACAATTGCCGCGCTGATTGACGCTAAAATAAGCGTCGATGATAGTTGAAACAGTGTGAATACAGTCGGCCAATCCCCGTGGCGTGCGCAACTATTGACGAGAGATCGACCTATTTCAGGATATGCTCAGGCACCGTGGCTCAATCAGCAGTCATTGGACGGGAAGGCGATCATAGATATGCCATTACGCTATTCGTCGACATCCGTTGGCGTTTCATTATGCTCTGCCAATCGATTATTAACATGAGCCGAGCCTGTGTTTTGGTTAACGGTGTTTTAACGGCCTAAGGCATTGCAATTCTATGGTAATGGGGTATTATTCTTCGCTTCATCGGCGCGGTTAGCGCCACAGGCTGAATTTGGGTTCCCTCACCCCAATAGAGTTTTACTCATTTAAAAAGGTTAATGTCATGTTTGAATTTACTGCACGGCAGCGTTTACGCGCGCTGATTTGGCTATGCCTATTCCATCTTATTATCATTACGGCCAGTAACTATCTGGTACAGATGCCGGTCATCATCTTTGGTTTTCACAGTACTTGGGGCGCTTTTACGTTTCCTTTTATCTTCTTAGCGACCGATCTCACCGTTAGAATATTTGGTGCCTCCCTCGCTCGGCGGATTATTCTTAGGGTCATGCTGCCGGCGCTTTTTGTCTCTTATCTACTATCGACGCTGTTTTTTGATGGGCAGTGGCAGGGGTGGAGTGCGTTAAATGATTTTAATATCACCGTTGCTCGAATAGCCATTGCCAGCTTTATGGCCTATGCGTTAGGCCAGTTGTTGGACGTTCAGGTATTTAATCGCCTGCGCCAATTAAAGCTGTGGTGGATAGCACCGAGTGCGGCGGCGGTATTTGGTAACTTATTTGATACGTTGGCTTTCTTCGCCATTGCCTTTTATCGAAGTGCTGATGCCTACATGGCAGAACGCTGGGTTGAAATTGCTTTTGTAGACTATGCTTTTAAGATGCTTATCTGCGCCGTTTTCTTTCTGCCGATGTACGGTATTTTGCTGAATTTTCTGCTAAAACGTTTAGCCCAACGGTATTCAGAAGCGTCGCTACAGCCGCATTTGAGCGGATGTCTATAAAATAGAGGTGAAAACGCTTCTTGTGAAGCGTATTGATCGGGTATAAATATGAAAAAATTAGTTAACGTTTTGGCGCCGGGATTGTTAGCATTACTGCTTGCAGGATGCGGTGAGAAACAGGCGCACAGTGAAAAGGTTTTAGAACCGGTTGCGCAAACGGCCGCGGTGGGCGAGCAACGCATCAGCCTGCTAGCCGACCGTTTTAGCTTAGCAGTTCCGGGAAATCTGCAGGATAGAAGCGGCGAGCTTTCAAGCCAAACTAACAATATGCAGGTGTTTTCAGATGATTCAGGGCGGCAAAATGTTGTGGTTTTGGTAACGGAATCGAACGGCGCCGATCTAGCCATTATGGCAGATGAGATGGCGAATCGCTATCTGACTCGCGATAGCAAGGCCGACATTATAGCTAAACGGGCCGTTAACTTTGGTGAGCACCCCGGATACCGGCTCGAGATCATCAGTAACGCTAGCGGTCAAGAGGCATATAGCTCAATACTCATGACGATTATTGACCATCAGTTAGTGACCGTGCAAATTGTGCAACCTGAAGGTAAGTCGGCAAGTGCTAAACAGTTAGTCGAGCAGATCGTTCACTCCGTTGTGATAAAGTAGCGGATTCGTATTTTCGCCGCGTTTAAAAAATCCCCATATGGGGATTTTTTAAACGGGTTTAGCGTGAACATGGTCTCTTATGAGGCAATTGCCTTAGCCAGTATTGTGATGGGATGCTCGCATTTTTTACTGGTTGACATTTCAATTTGCCATTTACAGGTTTCACAATCGCTCACCACCAAATCAGCGCCGCTCTCTTCAATTTGTTGAAATACCGATGAGCCAATGTTTTGCGATGTTTGATAATTCTCTTTCTTAAATCCATAAGTCCCTGCAATACCACAACACTGAGACTCTAAAACCACTAAATCCAAGCCCGGGATCCGCCGCAGTAGCTCTAAGGTGTATGAGGTCCAGCCCATTTTTTCCATATGGCAAGGAGTATGATAGGCAACCCGCAGCGGTAACGCATTGAGCTTTAGTTCGCGCCCGGCATCGAAAAGGCGAAATAGGTAGCGCGTAATTAACTCAATCTCTTCGCGCATGGGAGTCGTATCGATGCCTAACACATGCGGATATTCATCGCGCAGCGTAAAAGTACAGGTAGACGATGTGGCAATAACCGGAATATTTTTTTCTAACACGGCTTCTTTTATTGAGTCAGCGTTAATCTGAGCCTGTTTTTTAGCCCGCTTAATAAAACCGTTGGCGATAAGCGGCACGCCGCAGCATTTTTCACGCTTTAGCAGCTGAACGCCAATGCCAAAGGCATTCATCACCTTAATGACGTCTTTACCAAGATCGGGGTGGTTGTAGTTAACAAAGCAGCCGTGGAAAAAGGCGACCTGCTCAGTATAACGTGTTTGCTGCACCGCCTGCTTTTTATACCACTGTCGGAAGGTACCGAAGGAGTATTTCGGCAGCTCACGGCGGTGATCGATTTTTAGCGCAGCGTCCAATATTTTTTTAACCGGTTTTAGCCCAACGATGCCGTTTACAATGGGGGCAAAAGGCGTTGATAGCGTTCCCATTAAATCGGTATGGCTTAAAATTGCATCGCGCACGTTAGGGCGTTTATGCGCGTAATTGGCCTTGGCTCGCGCAATGATATCGCCAATTTTAACGTTTGAAGGGCAGGCTACCTCGCAGCGTTTACAGTTGGTGCAGTATTTTAGCGCGTCGTCATAAAGTGCTGCATCTTTTAATCTTAGCCTTTCGCCGTCGGGTCCGGCCTGCTTAGGGCCGGGATAGTTTGGGTTGACTTTTGCAACCGGGCAGTAGGTTGTGCAAACGGTGCATTTTATGCAACTCTCAAAGCTATTGTCAGTCACAAGGCTCATAGTTTGCCCTCCTCACTATTTAAAATGGCATTGGCTATATACAGGGCACTGATTAAAGAAACGCCTGCCCCACAGCCTTGATGAATGGGATCAAAACTGCTCAAAATTGCGCCTGCAACATAGAGATTGTGTAACGGTTGGCTATCAACTAAACCACGAAGCCGATCGTCAGTTTTAGCACCAAACTGCAAATATGGCTGAGCGTCAAATAAGTTTTGTCTGCTCCAGGCCATACGATCGTTTACGCTCACTATATCTAAATTAAAAATGGGCTCTTTAATACCGTCAAACTTTGCAATAAGGCCATTGCTAAAAAAGCTGCCGCTGGCGAGTACGAAATGATCGGCGGTTAAAGGTATGTCGGTATGGTTATGGGTATATATCGCTTTGACTCGGCGATCCTCAATATCGGCTCGTAAAACGGTATCTCCAGGCATAAAAACACCGCCCATGCGTTGGAAGCGGCGAGACAGCAGCTGGTGGGCTCGAATTCCCATTAATGACGGTGGTAGAGTCGGCACCAACATGACGGGCTTACCGACCTTTTCAGTTAGCCTCTCAATGAGTGAGCTATCGTCAAGGCCTATGCAGGCAGGAAGAATTACGGCCTGCGCATCTCCTGAAAGGGCGATAATATCTTTAGCCAGTTGGGTTTGGCCGTCGGTAAAGTCAAGGACTCGCGAAATATTGATTGCGCGAAACTCACTCGGGTTGGCACGCAGCTTGTCCAATATAGGCAGGCGCAGGTAGTCTGTTTCAACCGATACTCCTTGTTTTCTAAGCGCATCGGCGGCCAGCTCCGGTTGAAAATCGAGAAAACCCTCAATGCCGAAAATGGCCAGCTTTTTCCACGGCGCGGCTTGGTCAAACTCATACGTCGGTATTTCAACCGAGCTTAGCCACGTTGGTTTTGCAATACCCAGTGGGGTCAATCTAACGTGGTTTTGTTCGCTGCAACCTTTTAAAGGTAGGCCGGATTCAGTAAGAAGCTGCTTAGCCTCTTTTGCTAGTCTTTCAACGGTCTTCTGCCCTAGTCGCGAATAAGGGTGCTCAGGTGCCTGTTTTGCCAGCTCTGTTAAGGCCAACAGTGGGTGCTTGACTGCGCTACCGTCGGGCAAATAGTTTAATAGATCAAATGAACCGGATGAAAAGTGCAGCGCGTTCTGTCCTGTGCTGACCAAGGCACACCGTTTGCCATGCTTGAGCAGATTAATACCGCAGCTGAGTCCAGATAATCCTCCGCCGATGATGACTATATCAAATTGCATTGTCTGTCTCCCGTTCCATCTGATTTGGTGTCGCGCTGGCGCTGATTTGCGCGTCTAAACCGCAGATTCCTTGATAAACCCAACTGGTAAACTCGCTTTCACGTAAAGCGTCTCCCCATGCGATAGGCCGAATGCCTTTCCAACGCTCATTTAAAAATTGAGACAGCTGCCGTAGCGACTGCTGAGGCGTTGCAACCTTAAAGCGGTTAAGTAACCCAGCTGCACGACAGGCGCATAATTCACCCTGACAGGTGCCCATGCCTACACGGGTTCGGCGGCGCAAATCCAGTAGGTTACTAATCGTTAATGAATCAATGGCATAGCGAACTTCTCCAGCGGTGACGGCTTCGCATTCGCAAACGAGGCTATTGTCTAGCGCATCGCCGTTTGCCATTGCGACGGCGCGGTCACCGTGACGATACACCGCTGAGCCTCGTATCGTTGGCGGTAATGAGATAACGTTACGAAGCGTCTCTTCGGCCGTATGACGCGATCCCGGAAGCGGCTCGGCTGCAGTGGTACAGCTGGCACTGTGCCCAAGCTTTTGACAAACTTTATCGGTTGCCCATTCGGCCATTAAGCGGTAGGTCATTAATTTGCCGCCGGTTATGGTTATAAAGCCTTCCAATCCATCGCGTTCGGCGTGATCGAGCAAGATGATGCCGCGGCTAACGTTTCGACCGGACGGATCGTTATCGCTAGCCACTAGCGGCCTGACGCCAGCATAAGCTCTAAGTATGCGCGTTTGTGCGAGCTTGGGCGAAAGTTTTTCTCCTTCTCGGATTAAAATATCCACCTCTTGTGGCGTAACCAGCATGTTGTCTATTTGATCGTAGTCAATATGCATGGAGGTTGTTCCAATCAGCGAGATAGTATCCCCCGGGACTAAAATATCCGCATCGGCCGGTTTGCGACAGCGATTAATCACCATATTATTAATTCGGTGGCCCAAAATTAAGAGTGATCCTTTAGCCGGGAACATCCTGATTTTCACGTCGGCGTATTCCGCAATTCGCTGCCCCCAAATTCCACCCGCATTAACGACAATTGAGGCATAAATTTCACCGTTTGCCCTATTTTTATGGTCGAATACGCGCACGCCGACAATACGATCGCCTTGGCGAATAAGGCCTAGCACCTCATGATAGGTCAATACGTTCGCGCCATTTTCTTTAGCATCAAGCATATTGGCCGCGGTCAACCTAAACGGATCGACGGTGCCGTCCGGTACTTTTACGGCGCCAATTAAGGTTGGATTAACCGCCGGCTCCAGCCTCAGTGCCTCCTTAGGCTCTAAACGCTGTGCATCAATGCCTGCGGCTTTACACGCCTCAATAAAGGGCGTCTGAAAAGCCAGATCGTCTTCGGGTAGGGTAATAAAAAGCCCATTGGTGCGTTCGATACAGTGGCGAGCAATTCGCTTTAGAATGAGATTTTCTTCAATGCACTCTTTGGCGGACTCTGCATCGGTAACGGCATATCTAGCACCGCTGTGCAGTAAACCATGGTTACGGCCTGTGGCGCCGGTCGCAATATCGAAACGCTCTAACAGAGTACAGCGCAGTCCTCGGCGCGCGCAGTCGCGTGCAATACCGGCGCCGGTGGCGCCGCCACCGATAATAATGACGTCAGTTTCTGCATAGGCTTTGGATGGGGTCATTTTGTGGCTCCGGTATCTTTTCTTTAATGCAATAGTGAGCGCTATTTTGATACAAAAATGGTTGAAAAGGAACAATTTCGAGCGAATTTTAGCGTTGATAAGCGCGAAAATGAATGATTGTGTGATGGCTATCACAGGGTGAGAAAAGGATTTATCACTATCTGCATGATTATTGGTGATTATTACCGTAGACGCTGTTTTTATTGATTGAATTTGATCTTTTGATCTTATAATGTTCATAAATATGGTTCAGCGTTGGCTTAGATAACTCATGTAATCGATGTTGGTAATTTCTATTACTCATTTTGAATCGGAGAGTCACCTATGATCGGAATGTTTAAACCTGCTCCATATAGGACACAAGTGTCTCACAGTGAAATTGATCCACTCTATCGTCGTCTACGCTGGCAAATTTTTATGGGCATTTTTTTTGGCTATGCCGCTTACTATTTAGTCCGCAAAAATTTCACCCTAGCCATGCCTTATCTAATTGAACAAGGCTTTTCTCGGGGCGATCTAGGCTCTGCACTTTCCGGTATCTCCATTGCCTACGGCTTTTCTAAATTTATTATGGGATCGGTTTCCGATCGCTCTAATCCGCGTTTTTTTCTGCCTACCGGCTTAATTTTGGCCGCCCTTGTTATGCTATTTATGGGCTTCGTCCCATGGGCAACGTCAAGCATTATGGTTATGTTTATCCTGCTATTTCTGTGCGGTTGGTTTCAGGGGATGGGATGGCCTCCGTGCGGCCGAACGATGGTTCACTGGTGGTCTAAGAGAGAACGTGGCGGTATTGTTTCCGTGTGGAACTGTGCGCATAACGTAGGCGGCGGCATACCGCCATTGCTGTTCATGCTCGGTATGGCCTGGTTTAATGACTGGCACGCTGCGCTATATATGCCGGCTTTTGCGGCAATCCTTGTTGCAATTATTGTCTTCGGTTTGATGAGAGATACGCCGCAATCTTGTGGATTGCCGCCCATTGAGGCGTATAAAAATGATTATCCCGACAGTTACAGCGAGAAGGCGGAACAAGAGTTAACGGCTAAACAAATTTTTATGCAGTACATTTTTCCTAATAGGCTGCTTTGGTATATTGCCCTTGCAAATGTGTTTGTCTATTTATTGCGATACGGCATTCTTGATTGGTCACCCACTTATCTAAAGGAGGTAAAGCATTTTTCGCTGGATGAGTCATCTTGGGCCTACTTTTTCTATGAATATGCCGGTATACCCGGAACGCTACTTTGCGGTTGGATGTCCGATAAAGTGTTTCGTGGCAATCGCGGCGCAACCGGCGTGCTCTTTATGTCACTGGTCACCGTTGCGACCATTATCTATTGGCTTAACCCCGTCGGTAATCCGGCTATTGATATGGCCTGTATGATTGTTATTGGCTTTCTTATCTACGGGCCCGTCATGCTGATTGGTTTACACGCATTAGAATTAGCCCCTAAAAAAGCGGCCGGTACCGCCGCAGGTTTTACGGGGCTATTTGGCTACTTAGGCGGCTCGGTTGCGGCAAGTGCTATCGTCGGCTATACCGTTGATTTTTTTAGTTGGGACGGCGGCTTTCTGGTAATGATCGGTGGCTGTTTGCTCGCTATCATTTTGCTCATTTTAACCATGTTAGGGGAGAAGCAAAATCATGAAGGCAAATAGGCCTATTTATTTAACCTTAAGCATCGGTTGCGCGCAGTTGAAATGATTAACCTTGGCATAACGATTGTGCTTATTTGTGCTCGTAGAGTTTAAACCGCTCAATCATGGCTGTAAAAACGTAAATTTGTATAACCAAAGATAGGGAGATTGATGAGAATGGGTGTTTTGAAAAACCTGTGGTTAGGGGTAGCCTTGTCTAGTGCGTTTGTGTTATGCGCCAACGCGGCAGAGCCCAGTGAACATAAAAAAATTGTTATTGCCCATCGCGGCGCCAGCGGCTATTTGCCTGAGCATACTTTATCGGCAAAGGCGCTAGCCTATGCTCAAGGCGCCGACTATTTAGAGCAGGATCTCGTGATGACAAAAGACGACCGGCTGATAGTTTTACACGATCGCTACCTCGATCGTGTAACCGACGTTGCCGATAGATTCCCCAACAGAAAACGTGCCGACGGGCGCTATTATGCCATTGATTTTACGCTAAACGAGATTGCCTCGCTAAGGTTTTCCGAAGCGTTTAAGGTAGTGAATGGCCAGCGAACCCAAGAATGGCCAAACCGCTTTCCTATGTTTAAATCGAATTTTGGCATTCATACGTTCGAAGATGAGATTGAATTTATACAGGGCCTAAATCATACCACCGGTAAAACTGTTGGCCTGTATCCAGAAATTAAAGCGCCGTGGTTTCACCGCAGTGAAGGAAAAGATATCTCCGCTAAGGTGTTAGAGGTACTGAAAGCGTATGGCTACACTAGTAGGCAAGATAAAGTCTATGTCCAATGTTTTGATGCGAATGAAACAAAGCGTCTTCACGATGAGTTAATGCCAAGAGTGGGGGTGGATCTTAAGCTTATTCAACTCATTGCGAAAACGGATTGGCAAGAGACCTTTGAAAAAGATGACGACGGCAAATTGGTAAACTATAGCTATGACTGGATGTTTGAGCCAGGAGCAATGGCAAAAATAGCGCAATATGCGGATGGGATAGGGCCACAGTACCCTATGTTGGTTAGCCATGACGCCATCAAAGGGCATATCACATTTACCCCTATGGTTAAAGAGGCCCATGATAACGGCCTACTGGTTCACCCCTATACGTTACGATCCGATCTGATTCCACAATACGCTAATGATATGACAGATCTGTTAAACATTATGTTTGACGGGGCCGGGGTCGACGGCGTTTTTTCGGATTTTCCTGATTTGGCCGCAACTTATTTACAAAACAGAGAGAAGAGATAGTTTAAAGGGCGTATTAGAGTAAAAGCGAGATATAATTCTCGTTTTTACTAGCCTATCATGTTTTGTCCATTGTCTCTTTTTTCAGCGATTGGGTCTCAACATTCTCACGCCGTAGAACGCGCTGCAAGGCCTGTTTAAACCATTAGGCTCAGGCTAACGGATCTTTTGGTTAGACTTGATAAAGTTGACGTAGATATTTTGCCACTGCGTCATCTTTATTTGCACCAATCACTTCTAACTCGGGTAAAGCATCTTTTAACCGCTGCGGCGCATTCATCATAATGCAGCCTTTATCGACCATACGTAACATCTCGACGTCATTCATACCGTCTCCAAAAGCGATGCAGTCATTGAGAGTGCGGCCTAGCAAAGCGGAGACAAACTCTAATGCGCAGCCCTTAGATACGCCGCCACTCATGACTTCTAAACAGTTTGCCGTTGAAAAACTTACGTTAACTCGATTGCCCCAAAGCGCATTAATGGCACCTTCCATGGGGATTAATAGCGCAGGATTTTCAGCGGTAAAAAATATTTTTCCAACGCCATTGGGATCGAGTTTACCGGCGTCAAATAGGCGATAATTAAAAACGGACTCCTGAAAAAATGCATCGACGTCATCACAGTCTCGATTGGTGTACCAGCCATCGTCTTTATAAGCGTGTGTTTCAATGCCCCTATGATCATAAACCATCTGGCAAAGGTCATATACAATATCAAGGTCAAGATTGCGGCTAAAGATTAAGCCATTATCAGCGTCATGAATACGGGCACCGTTAGAGGTAATCATAAAAGCATTAATGCCAAGACCCTGTCTAATCTGCGCAATATCAATATGGTGGCGGCCGGTGGCAAAGATAAAGTGAACGCCTTTATGCGTTAATAACGTAAGCGTCTCTTTAGCGTAACTAGAGAGTTTATGATCCGGTCCTAATAGCGTTCCATCCATATCGGATGCGACAACAGCGTGGGTGATTTGACTCTTTTTTTTGTTCAACATGGGCTCTATTTAGGTCAAAGGTAGCTTCAACATTGGTCTATTTTTTTCTTTAAACGCGTCTCTGCTTTTGTCCTTTACGTGACAATCGCTTGATATAATATAACGTCGCCCTCTCTTTTGCTACCGCTAGATTAAACGCTTAGCTATAGAAATTTGACCCTTCGATCATAAGGATAGCGGACAATTTTTTTACTTGCAATGGAGAAAGATATTCTAGAACCATGACGCTGAAAATAGCCGGTTTTAGTTCAAGTCATCCAGCAATCTCTTTTCAAAAAAGCCCGCTATTGCTAAGTTAAATCGCTATTGCTATCAATAAACTCATTCATTTTGGCAATCAACCCATTGTAAGTACAGTTTTTAGCACTTTGCAACGTGATATTTATTTCTCCAAACCCCATTGCTGTATTAGTCCGGATTGCTTTTCTTTGAAGACCTGAAGTCCTTGCTAACACTTTGTCCGGCGCTTGTAAGTATACGGAAACGAATGTTTGATTAAATATTTGATTAGTTTTGACTGCAATAACTCGGTTCCAAGGAATCAACGTACCCTTTGTTGCTAACGCGCTGGAATAGTCGTAAAAACCTTTACTGGTTAGAATGACCAGTTTTTTTCCATCGATAAACCGTTTAATAATACACAGTTCACATATCCCGAAAAATACCGTGCCAATAACGCCGATAATACGATAAGGGCCATCATGGCTAAAGAGAAGGCCTAGGCTGGCAAAGATCATCAAGATGCCTACAATCACTAGGCCAGCCTGTTTAACTTTGCTCTGATAAACCACGAAAATCTCTTCATTTTCCAATGTGTCTAGCCTCCATTTTTAATTTTTCCCTTAGCTAAAATCCCTTCGCTATAGCCATCTTTAAAAATTCTTTAGCGATGGTACATATAATATACGCTTCTAAACCCGTCTAGCCAAATAGGCTATAGATAGGGGAAGTGTTAATCTATTTCGCTACTGAGAAAACTGGACAAGGATCTTTTTAGAAAGGATTTAATAATAGCGCTTTCGTTAAGCGTTCTCTTAGCGGCTCTCGTACTCTTCAACTAAAACTAGCCATACTTTATAACACATCCGCGAAATTTATCCGTCGATTGACGCGCTAACTACTTACTGATGCCGTTCAAAAAAACGGATAATGTGATTGAGGGCCTGCGTACGAATCTCATCGCGATCGAACAGGATTTCGTGAGCGGCATTTGGATAAGAGATGAGCCCGCCAGCGAACTCGTCAATTCCTGCCCGCCGCCGTGACTCAACAAAGGCATTTTGCGTACGGTTACTCACTAAGTGCTCCCGCTGAGCCTGCAATAATAACAGGGGAGTCTTAATTTTTTCTGCACAGGCGACTGTTTGCCTGCCGGCATCTATGGCCTCTTTGACCCAATGATACGTTGGCCCTGAAAGTTGAGTCTCTGGATATTGATAATATAAATCAATAAAGAATTGATATCGAACCGCTGAGTTACACGACCAATTTAGTTTAAACGGCAGCGGTGCCGATCTTTTTATCACTCTTGCCTTTCTTAACGAATCAAACCGTTGCGTTATGTTAATTAATGCGTTGATACACCAATGCGGCACTGGCAACTTTATTCCCATCATTGGTGCACTTAATGCTGCTGCATTGACGGTGAGTGGGCGTTTGGCTAAAAAAAGCGAGCAAATCGCCCCACCCATCGAGTGCCCAAGTAAATAACGGGTTTGATAATTTGCGTGAGCAATATTTTCCTGCCAAAAGGTCGTGAGATCGGTAACATAGTCAGAGAATTGTTCCACATAAACGGTATCGCGTTTGAGCAACATTCGACCGGAGAACCCTTGTCCTCGATGATCAAACATAAAGACGTCATAGCCACTATTAAAAAAATCGTATATAAGCTCTTGATATTTAGCGTAAGACTCTAAAAATCCGGAAACAATTACCACTACTTTACGGTGTGTTGAGTGGGTAAAACGAACGCACTGAATGGGTATCCCATCTACGCCAGAAAACTGCCATTCATCACGGCGTTGCCAAAACGGGTTGAGTGAGTCAGAGACGAATGATGTAAAATGTGATTCTCGTTTGAGTAGGCTGTCTATGTTAATCAATGGGCCTCCATTATTATTGCTGCTTTCCTATCCCGAATTAATTTACTCTATTGTTGCATAAAACAGTAGAATATGCGCAATAGTTAACCATTGCTTTTAATCGGTTTGGCCTATTTTACGCCGGTATGTGCATCCGTAATGATCGATTGATCCTTCGAGTGTTGATATGGTTGATTGAAAAGTGAACGATTATTAGGGCTTTTACTGATAGCACAAAGAATATCGATTAAATTTGCTTGCACCCTTGGCTACATCTAGTAATGTTGACGTCAGCTTAAAATTGGTCACGAACGGCACTATTTAACCTATTTTTTTACTAAATCTATTACCATAGGACGCATATTATGAAAAATGTCGGATTTATTGGCTGGCGTGGGATGGTTGGCTCCGTCTTAATGCAAAGAATGATTGAGGAGCGCGACTTTGATGCCATTCGTCCGGTGTTTTTTTCAACCTCGCAGGTTGGTCAAGCCGCGCCCGCTTTTGCTGAAGGCGGTCAGCTACAGGACGCTTATGATATCGATGCGCTTAAAGCGCTGGATATTATTGTTACCTGTCAAGGGGGCGATTATACGAGTGAAATTTACCCCAAGCTTCGAGCCGCAGGCTGGCAGGGCTATTGGGTCGATGCAGCGTCAACTTTACGCATGCAGGATGAGGCGATCATCGTCCTCGATCCGGTTAATCATCAGGTTATTCATGACGAGCTCAACAATGGCGTCAAGACGTTTGTCGGCGGTAACTGCACCGTCAGCCTCATGCTTATGTCATTAGGCGGTCTTTTTGCCCATGGCTTGGTTGATTGGGTTTCGGTTGCTACCTATCAGGCTGCTTCGGGCGGCGGTGCTCGGCATATGCGCGAGCTCTTGGTTCAAATGGGTATGCTGCACGCTGACGTTGCTAAAGAGCTGCAAAATCCGGCGTCGGCAATTTTAGATATTGAACGTAAGGTGACGGCACTTACCCGCAGCGGCGCATTACCGGTAGATAATTTCAGCGTCCCTCTCGCTGGCGGCCTGATCCCATGGATAGATAAAGCCTGGGACAATGGTCAAACGAAAGAGGAGTGGAAAGGTCAGGCGGAGACTAATAAGATATTGGGCAACGGTACGCCAATTCCCGTTGATGGGCTGTGTGTTCGCATCGGTGCCTTACGCTGCCACAGTCAGTCTTTTACGCTGAAGCTGAAAAAAGACGTGCCGCTGGCGGATATTGAGCATATTCTTGCCTCTCATAATGAGTGGGTGAGGGTGATCCCTAATGAGCGGGAGCGCACTATACGCGAACTTAGCCCCGCAGCGGTAACCGGTACTTTACATACGCCGGTAGGCCGGCTGCGTAAATTAAATATGGGGCCCGATTACCTGTCTGCGTTCACCGTTGGCGATCAGCTACTTTGGGGAGCGGCCGAGCCTCTGCGTCGAATTTTACGTATTCTGCTTTAGCAACTGATCAAATCTGCATGAATAAACGCCAGAATTTAGGTTCTGGCTTTTTATTAACGCCTATCCTTCTAAATACTTATTGCGTATTTGCTCACGTTTTTGCACCGTTAAGCCAAACTCATTTTCGAGCCAGCGGTTTATCGTGCCGTAGCGTGTCTCAATCTCACTTAGGGCCTGTTCAAGAAACTCGGGTTTGGCAGAAAGCACATAGCTAAAACGCTCAACGCCGACGGAGTCGAGCTTATCGGCCAGTTGCCGCAGCATTTTTTCTTTATACGGTGCGAGGGTGGTTTCTGTGATGAGATAATCTTCCATTACCGTATCCTTATCCGCACCTAATATAAACAGCACGAGGGCTGAGCCCACCCCCGTTCTATCTTTACCTACCGCGCAGTGTTGGACAATGCCTTGACTATCTGCCTGTTGCAGTAGCTCAACCAAATAACGGTAGGCACGGTTATTGAAGGGTAAACGGCGGTAAAGCGTCAGCATAAACTCAGCGGGGTTAAATGATTCAAGCATGTCGACCGTGAGCTTATCGAGGTTTGCATTGACTTCCGTTGCCATTGGGTTAGCCGGTATGGTGTGATAGTTAACGTGTTGCCAGAGGATATCCGGTTTAGCGGCCGCTTCATCATGGTCGCGGTAGTCTACAATTTGACCAATATTAAGGCTGGTTAAATATTGGCAATCCTGCTCAGTGAGTTCATCAAGCGTTCCTGAACGAAATAGCATACCGTATCTTACTCGGCGACCATCCTTTACCCGATAACCGCCCTGATCGCGAAAGTTAACGCCGCCCTCAAGAGGGATAACCGAGGGATGAAGTAACGTAATGTTCATAGCATTCCTTTTTATTTCAATTCATTATGGTCTAGGCTGCGGCTCATCGGTTAATCCATGAGCCACGCGTTAAGGCTGCAGCAGGCATAGGTGAGAATTATTTCTAACTTAGCAGACTTTGCTAAAAATAGCCTATAAAAAAATGCATTGAGGCTGAAAAAGCTGAAAGAGATCTTCGATAGGTACATAGAGAGGATAGCCAGCATGCCTGAAATGCAAACATTACAGGCGTGCTGCGATTAATTACATACTAAGCGCGGCTTCAACTGCGTCAGAGAACCGTCTCATTCCTTCCTGAATCTCCTCTGGGTCAATAACTAACGAAGGCGTGAAGCGAATAACGCTTGGGCCGGCGTTTAAAACCATAACCCGATGTGCGGCGGCGGCACTCAAAATGTCCCTAGCCTTACCGTAATACTGTGGCTTTAAGGCCGCACCCAGCAGTAGGCCCTGCCCGCGAAACTCTGAAAAGAGATTCGTACGCTGATTTATTTTAGTAAGCTCATCGATAAACAGATCATGGCGTTGCTTGATACCCGCTAAGACTTCCGGGGAGTTGATTATGTCAAAGGCCGCCTCTGCAACGGCACAGGCTAAAGGATTGCCGCCGTAGGTCGTGCCATGAACGCCTGGGGACATCACTGATGCAATCTCCTCGGTTGTTAGCATTGCGCTGATGGGAAATCCTCCTCCTAACGCTTTTGCCGAAGTAAGAATATCGGGCGTAATACCATAATGCATATAGGTAAACAGTGAACCAGTCCGGCCCATTCCGCATTGAACTTCGTCAAAAACCAACAGCGCCTGGAAGCGATCGCATAGCGCTCTTAGCCCGGTTAGGAACTCAGGCGTTGCGGAAGTGAGTCCACCTTCACCCTGAACGGGCTCAAGAACAACCGCACAGGTATGATCGTCCATTACGGCTTTAACCGCGTCTAAATCATTAAAGGGTACGTGAATGATATCGGCGGGTTTAGGTCCAAATCCATCGGAATATTTAGCCTGTCCACCCACGGAAACGGTAAAGAGCGTTCTACCGTGAAAAGAGTTATAAAATGAGATGATTTTAGTTTTATAAGGGCTATAGCGTTCAATTGCGTAGTGTCTAGCAAGCTTGAATGCGGCCTCATTTGCCTCTGCGCCGGAATTAGCAAAAAAAACTCTGTCGGCAAAGGTCGCGTCAATTAACTTACTTGCCAAGCGTAATGCAGGTTCATTAGTAAAGACGTTACTGACGTGCCAAAGCTGTTCGCTCTGTTTTCGTAGTGCTTCTACCAGCTTAGGATGGCAATGGCCTAATGCCGTGACGGCGATGCCGCCGGCAAAATCAATAAAATCATTGCCTTTTTGATCCCAGATTTTGCTGCCTAAGCCTTTGGTTGGAATAAACTGCGCCGGCGCATAAATAGGCAACATAACTTTATCGAATAATTCTCTTTCCACTCTCATTGTCATATCCTTTAGTAACCTATTTTTAAGGAAAATTAATAGGGTTAGTAGATGGGTTTCTCTACGTGCAGAATGAGAATATAATCACAAGAAATGCATAAAAAATCAACCGGCAATTGGTTGGCTCACTAATATTATTAGAATCCTGCGGTATTTAAGGTCTAGGTTATTGACGTTTAAATAGCATAACGATTTGATATTAAATATAAAAAGTCACCGCCGTATAAAGAACGGTGGCTTTTAGGCTAATGGTTAAGCTATTTCTTTCTGCCGCCGGAGATCCCGCCGAGTATCCCTCTAAAAATTTGCCGTCCAATCTGATTGGCAATTTGACGGGTAGCGGTTTTCGTCGCCGTTTGCACTATGCCGTCTTTCTGACCGCCCCTAGGGCCCTTAGAGCCAAAAATGAGTGCGCTTAAGCTCTCTAAAAAGCCGCCGCTGGTCTCTTTTACGGATTGATTTCCATCCGGCTTTTTATTATTGGTCGAATCGGAGCCTAGCGTAAATCCGGCCGTTATTTTTTCATAGGCTGATTCACGATCGACAGTATCTTCATACTTACCGTAAATACTTGACTGGTTAATCGCTATATTTACTTCATCACTGTTCATCGGCCCCATTCGTGAACCTGGTGCGATAATAAACGCTCTTTCAACCATGTTAGGGCGGCCTTTTTCGTCGAGGAAAGAGACTAAGGCTTCACCAACGGCAAGCTCAGAAATGGCCTTTTCAGCATCGAGGGCGGGATTGGTCCGCATCGTCTGGGCTGCCGCTTTAACGGCTTTCTGGTCGCGTACCGTAAAGGCGCGCAGCGCATGCTGCACACGGTTGCCCAGCTGACTTAAAACGCTATCGGGAATATCCGTCGGATTTTGAGTGACGAAGTAAATTCCAATGCCTTTAGATCGAATAAGCCGAACAACCTGCTCTATTTTTTGCAACAGAGCCGGCGAGATATTAGTGAACAGCATATGGGCTTCATCAAAAAAGAACACCATTTTAGGCTTCTCCATATCGCCTACTTCGGGCAACTGTTCAAATAGCTCAGAGAGTAGCCAGAGAAGAAAAACGGAATAAAGCTGGGGGTGGTTATGGAGCTTTTCGGCCGATAAAATATTCACCACGCCTTGGCCACGAATATTGAAGCGCATCAGATCGTTAATATCCAGCATTGGCTCGCCGAAAAAGTGTTCTGCCCCTTGCTGTTCCAGGGTCAATAAGCTTCTCTGTATGGCACCAATAGAGGCGGTGGAAATATTGCCGTATTCAGTAGTGAACTTTTTGGCGTTATCGCCGACAAACTTCACCATAGCCCGCAAATCTTTCATGTTCAATAATAACAAATTGTTATCATCGGCGATTTTGAAAACCAGCTGTAAAATGCCCGTTTGTATCTCATTTAGGTTCATTAGGCGGCCTAGCAACACGGGGCCCATGTCGGTTACGGTTGCCCTTACAGGATGGCCTTTTTCACCAAAAACGTCCCACAATACAACGGGGGAAGAGGTTGGCCGCCAGTTTTCTACGCCTATGGCTTCCAAATGAGACCGCAGCCTGTCAGATAAAACGCCTTCACTGCCAACGCCCGATAGATCACCTTTAATGTCGGCCACAAAAACGGGTACGCCCTGCTCTGAAAAGCATTCGGCCATTTTTTGTAGGGTTACCGTCTTACCCGTACCCGTAGCGCCCGTGATTAAACCATGGCGATTTGCTAATGCGGGTAAAATCGCTAAATCCTGCCCAGCGCTTTTAGCAATGATGAGTGGCTCCGCCATTTTTAATAACTCCTATACGGCTGTTACCCGTAACTATGTTGAGATGATATATTCTTAATCAGAATTAAAAAATATCTGACCTTTACTAATCTAGTATATCAATTTTTAGCGATATATCCGATAAAGCAATAGATTAATTAAGGTTAATGTATTTAATTTTTGTTACTTTTTGTCACCGCTAGTTTAATACTGGTTAATTATCAATTC
This sequence comes from Tetanocera ferruginea, assembly GCA_958299015.1. Lineage (NCBI taxonomy): Eukaryota > Metazoa > Arthropoda > Insecta > Diptera > Sciomyzidae > Tetanocera > Tetanocera ferruginea. Next base: position 21,598 of record CATQJF010000034.1, on the reverse strand, counting down.
TAACGCGTAGAGACTGATGCAATATTGGCCCCGTTTATGGCCTAGTAGGCGGCTGATTTAAATTGAGTTGGTTGGCAGGCTGTTCGAATTTCGCGGCAATTTTTACGCCGTTCCCAACTATTACCCTAATGCTGCGTAAAGCGGCTGTAGCGAATCTATTTGAGCAATGGCGTTGCCTTCACTCATTATGCTTGTTGGCGATGATTGTATCGAGATTGTGGCAAAAGCGTTCTATCGTAAAAATCATCATTTGGTCAAGACGATGGGTATAGATGTTGTGCTGTGTTATCAAGGTGTTGCATTAACTGCGATTGACCCGTATTTTTTAGCATTGGGCAGTCAGTGCAAGAGACAAGTTAAGCACACCGTCAATGAAAATGCCGTATTTTGATTAAATAGACGGGGAAATGAAAAAGGGGCTTTCGCCCCTTAATTCTTTAATTGTTAATAATTTTTATCGACGTAATAGTCATTGGCTCTAACGGTACGTTTTGATGGCGCCCCACGGTGTTCGTCTTAACCGAGGCAATTTTATCAACAATATCCATTCCTTTGGTAACGTGGCCAAATACCGCATAGCCGTAGGAGGATGGATCTGAACCTGAGTGATCTAAGAAGTCGTTATCAACGAGATTAATAAAAAACTGGCTGGTTGCGCTATCAACGGCGGAAGTTCTTGCCATAGCCAGAGTGCCACGCTTATTTTTTAAGCCGTTGTTGGCCTCATTTTTAATTGGTGAACCAGGTCTTTTTTGGTCCATATTAGGCGTAAAACCACCGCCCTGAACCATAAATCCCGGGATGACGCGGTGAAAAACAGTTCCGTCGTAAAAGCCGCTTTTTGCATAGTCAACAAAGTTAGCAACGGAAAACGGCGCTTTTTCATTTTCAAGCTCCACTTCAATATCTCCAGCGGAGGTAGACAGGATCGCTAAAGTATTTTTTGTCAGTGCAGCCGGTACGGCAGTAATGAAAGAAAATAGCGTGGCCGCTATCAATAAGACGCGTTTAATCATGGGGGGCTCCTATATTGCTCGCGTTAGATGAAGGGGAATATTTATATCCCCCATTTGCACTATTATTGCCTAACGTGGTTAGTTTAGCGACGAAAATCAACGATTTTGGATGTGGCCATATGAACGGTTGTTGACGCCGGTTGCGTTTCCGCAATGATTCTGCCTCTACGAATTGAGTATCTTACCGGCGTTTGGCGCCTAACGGCATCAAAACCACTTTCCGCCGGGAGGATAATCATATTGGCCAAATTGCCTGGTTTAATGCCATAATCCGTCAAATGCAGCGTTTTGGCGCTGTGTTCGGTGATTAAGCTTAAGCCGTCGTTGATTTGCGGATAGCCCATAAGTTGACACACGTGTAGACCCATATGCAATACCTGCAGCATATTTGCCGTGCCTAATGGATACCACGGATCGAAAACATCATCATGACCAAAGCAGACGTTAATATTGGCTTCTAGCATCTCTTTAACGCGGGTAATGCCCCGACGCTTCGGATAAGTATCAAAACGGCCCTGTAGATGAATATTGACCAGTGGGTTAGCAACGAAGTTAATGCCTGACATACGCAATAGGCGAAACAGGCGAGACGTATAGGCGCCGTTATATGAGTGCATTGCCGTCGTGTGGCTAGCGGTTACGCGTGCGCCGAGCCCGTCACGATGAGCTAATGCGGCAACTGTTTCCACAAAGCGCGACTGTTCATCGTCAATTTCATCACAGTGAACGTCAATTAGTCGATCGTACTTGGCCGCTAACGCAAACGTCTTATGCAGTGACTCTACCCCATATTCACGAGTAAACTCAAAGTGAGGAATTGCGCCAACCACGTCGGCACCAAGCCTTAAGGCCTCCTCAAGAAGCTGCTCACCGTTAGGATAGGAAAGAATACCTTCCTGAGGGAATGCCACTATCTGCAAATCAATCCATGGCGCAATCTCTTGTTTGACTTCCAGCATCGCTTTGAGCGCGACTAACGTAGGGTCGGATACGTCGACGTGCGTTCTTACATGTTGAATTCCGTTAGCAATTTGCCAGGTTAGCGTCTGCATTGCCCTTTTTTTAACGTCATCGTGGGTCAAAAACGCTTTGCGTTCGGCCCAACGCTCAATCCCTTCAAATAGCGTACCTGACTCATTCCAGTGAGGTTCCCCAGCGGTTTGCGTGGTATCTAAGTGGATATGCGGTTCAATGAATGGCGGTAAAGCTAAGCCTCCTTGAGCGTCTATGCTTGGTAACGCTGACTTTGAAGCGAGCGGCTGAGCAGTCAGTGACTTAATATAGCCTTTCTCTATTTCAATTTGCCACAGGCCTGATTGTTTAGGCAAACGGGCATTCTTGACGATCGTTGAATTATTTTGCATGAGTGACCTGACTCCGGGTTATGATCAAGCTTGAAACATAGGTTAATACTGCATGGCTAATCGCCGCGCTTAAGACGGCATTGACTGGCACAACCCCCGGTAATAAATAGCCGGATAGGATACCTATAGCAACCGATAATATGGCAATCCAATTGACAGTAACGAACGTTGCGCCCGTAAAATTAACGTAGCGCCTACGATTCATTATGTAATCAGCTATGAGCACGCCGCCTATCGGCGGAATGGCGGCAGACAAAAAGATTAGCCAGTCGACAAAGTTGTTGTAGAGCCATAGCGCGGCAACCGTCCCGATTATGCCGTTAGCAACGGCGAGTTTTTTACTGGAGAGCCCCGTAATGTTTGAAAAGCCCAGCCCCGAGGCATAAAGTGCGTTATTATTGGTGGTCCAGATATTTAGACCGAGTATGACAATAGCAGGAATAATCAGTCCCTGAGCCAACATGACGTCAGAGATATCCGCCAACCCTAAGGCCGCTGCTCCACCGGCGCCAAAAATAAACATGAGCGAGTTGCCGATAAAAAAGGCAATCATGGCTATCATCACGGCCCCTTTAGCGCTACGGCCAAAGCGAATAAAGTCAGCGGTGAGGGTGCCTGCGCTGATAAAAGATCCAACTACGATCAATAGGGCCGAAGAGAAATCCAGGGGATGAGAGGGGGCCATCGCTTTTAATGCCGCTAGGCCTCCGGCACCGCTAACCGCCTGCCAGACTGAATAACAGCCTAAAATAGCCATTGAGGGAACGGCTAATACCGAAAGAACGGTTAGGGCGGAAAGGCCAAAAAACAGCGTGACGGTCATTGCCGCGCCTGCTAACGCAATAAGGAGATAAATATCGATGCCGGTTACTTTACTCACGGGAATAGCAAACATTGCCACACCTACGCCAAACCAACCTACTTGAGTGCCTGAAAGAAGAAGTGAAGGAAGCCAAGAACCTTTATTACCAAAAGAAAAACGGGCGAGAAGATGAGTGGAAAGCCCGGTTTTTGCGCCAATGTAACCAAGAGTGGCGGTATAGATACCGAGAAGAAGATTACCAAGAAATACTGCTAAAAAAAAATCGTTAAAGCTAAGACCTGCACCAAGTTTCCCCCCCGCCAGCATACTTGCTGAAAAGAACGTTAAACCCAGCATAACAAACGTTAAAGGGATTACGCCTTTTCTGGCGGTCTGGGGAACTGGCTCCAGACTATAGTTATCGTCCTGTGCCATGATAGTTCTCTCTATTCTCAGACCAAAAAAATCTGACGCATTCTATAGGCTATTCAAAACAAAGCAATGGATTTTTTCATAAATAGACGGACTATTTTTTGAAAAAAAACGTATTCCGTTATTTTTTCGTCACTAAGCTAAATAAATTTTTAGTAATAGGATATTCTAGCTGAGTAAAATTGTGCCGCGTTGTTTATAATAGAGACGGCCGATGTATCTAAATTGTGCGTCATCGTTAGCCAGAACGAACCTAAGGGGCATTAATGAAGTGTTTTATCGCAATAGCATTGTCTTTTTTGTCATTCAACGCCACGGCGGAGATGGGCGATCAGACCGCTCCTGTCACCGCGATAGAGGAGAGTGGCATAAATAATATTTATCGCGTGTCTTCAGACCTATATCGTTCAGGTCAGCCCTCTGCAAAGCAGATGAAAGCGTTAGAAAATATGGGCGTTAACAGTATTTTAAACCTGCGTCAGTTTAACTCTGATGAAAGGAAAGTTAAGGGCACCGAGTTAAATTTATATGAAGTTAGTATGAATGCGGGGCGAATTAACGATGAGCAGATGATTGAAGCGCTAAAGACCATTAATAAAGCACCAAAGCCGCTATTAGTACACTGTTGGCACGGTAGCGACAGAACAGGTGCCGTTATCGCAATGTACCGTGTAGTATTCGATGGTTGGACAAAGGCTGCGGCGATTGAAGAGTTAAAGCAGCCAAAATATGGCCACCATGAAAGCCTCTATCAAAATATTCCAGACTATATCGAACGGGCCGATATTGAGGCCATTAGGCAGGCCGTATTTGATGGGCAGCACTAAAGCCGCAGCGGCTTCGTTACGGTTGGTGCCATCGGTTGAACAATGCGCACAGCTGCAGTTGTTAAGCGTATAGTCAAACGTGATTCACACACTTTGTTTCCAAAAATTGAGATGATTTGACAAACATTGCGTATACCGGCGAGTAAACTCAGCGGCCGATCGCGGTAATACAAGTTTGTCTCTGACAATGATAGCGTTTTTTTCAAGGTCAGCATTCAATAGACAATCAGATCAAATCTTATGATATAGGGCATAGGGAGAGTCTATTTAGCCACCTTTTTACAGAAATTGAATAGCGAGGCTTTTTGACTGAGAAAGTTTAACCGCTATCGTTTAGCCATTATTGATAGCGGTTAAGCCTCTAGCCAATTTGCTGGGCAACAAGTAAATTGGGTAACTGCTATTTAGGCTGTGTTACAAAACCAATCGCCTGATAGACTTTCTGTAACGTTGTTTGGGCTTTAGCACCGGCCTTAATTGCGCCTTCGCGCATCACTTTATTGAGAAATGCTTCATCATTACGAAAACGGTGATAGCGCTCCTGTAGCTCCGTTAACATCTCTACAACGGCATCGGCAACGGCTGATTTAAGATGGCCGTACATGAGCCCAGTAAATTCTTGCTCTAATTCAGGAATTGATTTTCCACTTACGCCAGAAAGAATATCAAGTAAATTAGAGACGCCGGCCTTATTGGCGACGTCGTAACGGACAACGGCGGGTTCATCAGAATCGGTTACCGCACGCTTAATTTTCTTCGCCACTGATTTGGGATCTTCCAATAAGCCAATCACGTTATTGCGATTGTCGTCAGATTTAGACATTTTTTTGGTTGGCTCTAGCAGTGACATCACTCTTGCGCCGGATTTAGGAATAAAAGGTTCAGGGACGTTAAAAATATCGCCATAAAGCGCATTAAAGCGCTGAGCGACGTCGCGGCTAAGCTCTAAATGCTGTTTTTGATCTTCACCAACCGGAACTTGGTTGGTTTGATAGAGTAAAATATCGGCGGCCATTAATACCGGATAGTCAAAGAGTCCCGCATTGATATTGTCGGCATAGCGGCTAGACTTATCTTTGAACTGCGTCATACGGCTCAGTTCACCAAAGTAAGTATAGCAATTTAATACCCAGCTAAGCTGAGTGTGTTCGGGAACATGGGACTGAACAAAAATGGTGCTTTTCGCTGGATCGATACCGCAGGCAAGATATAACGCAAGCGTATCTAACGTAGCTTTACGAAGCTGCTGAGCGTCTTGACGTACGGTAATCGCATGTAGGTCAACAATACAGTAGATGCAATCATATTCATCCTGCATTTTTACCCATTGGCGTAAGGCACCCATGTAATTACCGATGGTTAATTCGCCTGAAGGCTGTGCTCCGCTAAATACAGTTGGTTTATCTGCAGGGCATTTACTCATTTTTATATTCCTGTTTTATTCATTTAGCGCCATTTTACTACTAACGCGGGACGGTAATGATATTCATAATATCGGCAAAATTGTTAATCACATAGTCCGGATGACTGTTGGCAATTGGTTTGCCATAATTATAACCGTACGTCAGCCCAATCGTAGAACAACCTGCGGCCTTGGCTGCCTCAATGTCGTTACGAGAGTCACCCACCACGAGAAGTTCATGAGCTTTTAGCCCTAGCGTGCCTAAAATGAGATAGATGGGGGCCGGATGCGGTTTTTTAATGATAACATCGTCACCGCCGATAATAATATTGAAATAGTCAGCGATATTTAACTGTGTTAACAATGGGCGAACAAACGGGCTTGGTTTATTGGTGACCAGGGCCAATTTAATTTTGTGCTGATGCAGCCGTTGCAGCGTTTCTAGAACGTTAGGATAAAGTTGGCTACCTTGTTCAACCGTCTCCTTGTAATAGTTATCGAATAGGGTACGAAACCGCATCAATTCGCTTTCGGTGGGCGTTAAGCCAGCCCAACTTAACGCACGCTCTATTAAAATATTGGCGCCGTTGCCTATCCACGTCGACACTAAGGCCTCTCCCGCGATAGATAGGCCCGCTGAGCCGAGCATTGCGTCAACGGCTGAGGCTAAACCCGGCAGGCTATTAACAAGCGTGCCGTCTAAGTCAAACCCTATGCCTTTAATATCATTTAGACTCATTATGTCCTCTGATTCCGGCAAGCGCACTGCGCATCCGATCGATAATCTCTTTATAATCTGTCTGACTAAAGATTGCAGAGCCCGCCACAAACATATCGCCACCGGCTGCGGCAATTTCGGCGATATTATCAACGTTAACGCCGCCATCAACCTCAAGACGAATGTTTCTGCCGCTGGCTTTGATACGCTGGCGCGCTTGGCGTAGCTTATCTAAGGTCACGGGAATAAATGACTGGCCGCCAAAGCCTGGATTTACCGACATTAATAGAATAATGTCGATCTTATCCATTACATAATCCAAATAGCTTAATGGCGTAGTCGGATTAAAAACCATACCGGCCTTACAGCCACATGACTTAATTAACTGTATCGTTCTATCTACGTGATCGGTTGCCTCTGGGTGGAAAGAGATATAGCTGGCGCCGGCATCAGCGAAGTCCGGAATAATTCGGTCGACGGGTTTAACCATCAGGTGGACGTCAATTGGAGCGGTGATGCCATAATTACGCAATGCTTTACAAACGGCAGGGCCGAAGGTCAGGTTCGGAACATAATGGTTGTCCATAACGTCAAAATGGACAACGTCAGCGCCGGCGTCGATCACTTTTTGCGTATCCTCACCTAAACGGGCAAAGTCCGCAGAGAGAATTGAGGGCGCAATTAAAAAATCGTTCATTATAGTCTCCTGATGTCTGGCTGATACCTTAGGCTAATTTCGATATTCATCATCTTTAGGCGTTAAATCTGAGCCCGAACCGTCTAGCTAACGATAAAGTGCCAGCAACTCGTCCACTTTTAGGCGTTTAGCTTTATTACTGCTTATTGTTCTTTTCACGTTAAGAAAGTGAAGTTCGGCACTTTTATACCACAGCTGAGTTTGCTCAGTGCTATGGTTAGAAATTAGAACCGGAATGCCTCTTTTTTTGGCAATTTTCTCAGCCAGCATGGCTAACTTTTGCTGGTCGGTTAGGCTAAAATTACTGGCGTGGTATGCAGTGAAGTTCGCCGTGGCCGTAAGCGGCGCATAGGGCGGATCGCAATAGACAACGGAATTTTTCTTTGCCTTAGCCAAAACATCTTCGTAGTGTTTGCAAACAAACTTTGCCCGTTTGGCTTTTTCTGAAAATAGGAAGAGCTCATTTTCAGGAAAATAGGGCTTTTTATAGCGGCCAAAGGGAACATTAAACTCCCCCTTAAGATTATAGCGACACAACCCATTGTAACAGTGGCGGTTTAAATATAAAAAAATTAACGCCCGCCGATAGGGATCGAGGCTAAGGTTAAACTCTGCTCTTAACCGATAGTATTCGCTTTCCTGATTTAATGAGGGTGAGAACAGTCGCTGAGCGTCTTTAACAAATTTTGCCGGCGTAGCCTGCACTATTTTATATAGGCTGATAAGGTCATTATTAATGTCGGCTAAAAGATAGCGTTCGTAGTCAGTATTCAAAAATACCGAGCCGGCCCCTACAAAAGGCTCAATTAGACACTCTCCTTGAGGAAGATGCTGACGAATATCGTTTATTAAAGTGTACTTGCCGCCGGCCCACTTAAGAAAAGCTCGATTTTTTTTCATTGAATATGTGAGTTACTTATTATTAACGCTGTGTGGATTAACATACTGACTACCTAATTCTCTAAGTAACTCACGATCGCGATGGCCAAACTAACGAAGTTTAGACTCTTTTTGCGCTTGACGAATTGGTTTTACCCAAGGTTTTTTCGCCTGTATATCTGCAGGAAGTGTTCCAATCGCTTTATTTGCTTCATGTACGTTAGGGTAAGAACCATAAATTAACACAAACCAAGGTTTCTTCTCACGGCGAGTTTCGTAAATCCAATAGCCATTAAGCCTATTTTTTTTAGCAAAGGCTTCAAGGGTATTAGGCTGTGAGGCGCCGCTTAACTGTAAAGTCACGTTGCCTGAAGGCAGGTTAGATAACGATGATTGAGCTGGGGGAGCCGGTTTTGTATTGGTGTGTTCTTGAGCTAGGTCATCTATAACGCTGTCCGCGTTATCAACGCGCTGTTGGTTTGAGTTAGCCGTCTGAAGGGGCGTTTCCGTTGTGCGAGGATCTGCCGGAGAGATTTCAATTTTCTGCGGCTGAATTTGCTGCATTTGCCCCGATCCTGATTCCGGCCCGGTATTGGTGCTGGTATTTAGCTCAATATTACCGTTGTTAACCTGCACTGCGTCATCCGAACTTTTCAGAGAGCTAGTGATAGTCACAATAATTATTAACAGGACAATAGCGCCTATGCCCATCATCATGTGCTGACGCGAAATATGCAATTTTGCTATTGAATTTCCAAAATTAGGCATTTTAGAGCCATTATGATGGCGAGTATTATTAGGCCTATCGCTGCTATCAGGCTTAAGCTCATTGGATTCAAAATCGCTCATAACCCACTTCTCCCAATTAAAATGAATACCTGTAAATAAACTTCACCACAGTGAAGTAAGCGCTATCTTGCTTAACATGCCTTAGTTTAGTGTACTCGCTAATAGTAAATAATATCAAAAGTTATCGTGTAAAAGCACGCTATTATCGATTAGCGACAGGCATCAATTGAAGAAAGCACTATAGTGCTATCGATATCGCCTCTAATTTCTGAGCTACCGATAGAGGTTGGCAAAACGAGTCTTAACTGACCGCCAATCACTTTTTTATCTCTCAGCATATGAGGTAAATAGGCCTCGGTACTCATTTGTTTTGGGCCCGTTACCGGTAGATTTGCCTTTAAAAGCAGGCTCCGGATTCTATCTAACGCTGTCGCGCTAATTAAGTTCAGCCGAAGTGCGGTATGTGCCGCCATCATGATTCCGGCCGCAACCGCCTCGCCGTGTAGCCAGTTACCATAGCCCATTTCAGTTTCAATAGCATGGCCATATGTATGACCAAGATTGAGTAACGCTCTCATTCCGTGTTCATGTTCGTCAGCGGCAACAACCTTCGCTTTAAGCTCACAGCAGCGGCGAATACAGTATTCTAACGCCGGCGGATTGAGCGCTAACAAACGATCAATATTATCTTCAAGCCACTTAAAAAATTCGCCGTCTAAAATAATTCCATATTTAATGACTTCAGCCAGGCCAGAAGAGAGCTCTCTAGCGGGTAACGTACTCAGGCAGTCAATATCAATGACGACAGAGGCCGGCTGATAAAAGGCGCCAATCATGTTTTTTCCTAGGGGATGGTTGACGGCCGTTTTACCGCCAACCGAAGAGTCCACCTGAGAGAGTATCGTGGTTGGAATTTGAATAAATCGAATGCCGCGTTGATAGGTTGCCGCGGCAAATCCGGTGAGATCGCCAATCACTCCGCCACCGAGAGCAATTAGCGTAGCGTCTCGCCCGTAGCGCTTCTCTAAAAGCGCAGTAAAAACACGATCGAGAATTGAGAGATTTTTAAATTGCTCTCCGTCTGGCAAGACAATACTGTCAGCCTTAATATTCTGGCTGTTTAAGCTGTCGAGAACTTTAGTAAGGTAGAGTGGAGCAATAGTCTCATTAGTCACAATAAGCGCACGATCGTGAGCCTTTAAAGGCTGAAAAGCATTGGCCGAATTGAATAGCCCACTCGCAATAGTGATTGGGTAGCTACGATTGCCTAATGAGACGGTGACTTTCTCCATTTTATACCCTAATTTTTAAAGCTAATGATGATGAAGCGATGAGCGGATTCACTGTATGAAAAATATCAGACGTCGTTTTGCTTATTGACTAGATTGTTTCAAGCATTTTTACTATTTGATTAGCCACCGACTTTGCGCTCTGTTCATCAGCTTGAATAGTCATATCTGCAATTTCTTCGTAAAGAGGGTTGCGCTCTAATGCCAGTGATTCCAATACATCCTTGGGCGTATCAACCTGCAGTAAAGGCCTTTTTTTATCGCGTTGCGTTCTCGCTAACTGTTTCTCTATAGACGTTTCCAAATAGACTACAACCCCTCTCGCGGACAGACGATTGCGAGTCTCTTTAGACTTCACTGAACCACCACCCGTTGCTAAAACAATCCCCTGTTTTTGCGTTAATTCATTAATAACCTTTTCTTCGCGGTCACGAAAGCCGGCTTCACCTTCAACGTCAAATACCCAAGCAACATCCGCGCCGGTACGACGTTCAATTTCATGATCGGAATCGAAAAACTCCATATTTAGCTGTTGAGCTAATTGACGGCCAATGGTGCTTTTCCCGGCGCCCATAGGGCCAATCAAAAAGATATTGCGTTTCTCTGCCATGTTATTTTTTATTACTAAGAATTAGTTGATGATAACCCGACCAGTCAAAACGTTAGTGACGGGAACCTAACCTGAACGCCTTATTGTGTAATCATTCTAAGGAACAGACTGAAAATTATCTCAGTAGTTAAGGTGGTTTGGCAACTGAATAAATTCAATTAATAACCTCAGGCATTAAAATAAAGGGCTAAGCCGCTTTATTCACGTTTAATGGTTAACTATAACATAACCTTTTACCTAAGGCACTTCAACCCTACACGATCGCATAAATAATCTTATAGTTGATCTAAAATTAGGGGCTACATTATGACTTGTGCTAAATCTAAACTGCTTCCTTTAACTTACGCGGGTTTCCCTGAGTGTTTTCAATGGAAAAACATAATGGCCCTGAGGCGAACCTTAGCCAAATTTATTATTTTACCCATTAAACTGCCCATTTTTGCTTGGCTCGCTATTTAGCGAGGCGGAGCTAGGTCGATGGTAGCTTTCATATTCAATTACCGTTATCGTGCTATCCTGTCTTTGAGATTTATTTCGAGACCACTGACTCGTTTACGCAAAGTGATTGAAATCGCCGTGAGTCGCCAGCAATGCCTTTTTATTGAACGGGATTTATCATGACGTTTTGTGGTTGGGCTAATGGGTGGTTTGAGCTTGTTGAATAAGTAAGGCTACGTTATGAAAATGCTTCGTTTACAGTCAATTGGCTATCGGTCAGAGAATCAAATCGTTTCAGCTCAATTGGCTTTTGATAGTACCATTATGATATTAGAAACGGCTGAGATACCTTCGCGCATTAACGGTATGTTTGTTCCGAGCGTGACAAACGGATTAAGCTGGAGAGTAAAGCTTCATCAAGAGGGTTTATGGCAGCAGGTTGATCTCTATCATCCATTTTTAAACTTCCATTTTGTTCAAAAGATAGATGAGCAACGGCTTCTTCTCGTTGCTGCGAGAGTCAAAAATTCTTTAGTCCATAACGCCTGCATCTATTCAATGGAGGGGCAATTGCTATCCGAATTTGCTTTAGATGACGCAATTCAATCCGTCGATGTAACCGAAGGCGGATCGGTCTGGGTAAGCTATTTTGATGAGGGTATATTTGGCAATGGCATCCTTGCTCCCTTTGGCTTTATAAAGACAGACCTAAAGGGCAATGTTCTTTGGACGGCAGAAAAGTTTGCCATCTGTGACTGTTATGCCGTAAACATTGACCGTGAAACCTCCTCTTGGTTTTATTACTATAGTGACTTTAAGCTTGTGCATATTCATGGTGAGAAAACGGTAACCTATAGTCCAAAAATAGAGGGCGCCTGCTGTTTTGCCGTACTGGATAATTACATATTAATGCAGGGCGGCTCTGATAATCGGCAAAAATTTATTCTCTTTGAGATAAAGGGGAGACGGCTGCATAAGCTGGGTGAAATCACCTTTGGCGATCGTCATGGAAAAGCGTTGATTCAAGCAAGTTATGCCATTCGAGGCAGTCACGTTTTAGTATCAACTAAGAACGACATATTCTATGGGCAGATAGGCTATAGCGATCTATTTTAACGTGAAGTGAACAATACTCTATCGCTTACTCAACCTAGCCGTCGTCAAGGACAGTAAACGTCATAAACTATCTGCATTTGGTCTTTAAATATCAACTAATGTTGGCGTGATAAAAATGATTAGCTCACGCCTACTTTGTTTATGTGACTGTCGGCTAAATATCTTCCCTATTACAGGAATGGAACCTAAAATCGGCACTTTTTCCAAACTTTCCTCTTTACGCTGCTGAAATACGCCACCAAGAACCAACGTTTCATTATTGCCAACGATGACCTGCGTTTTTATCTCTTGAGTATCAATGGCTAACACTTCACCTCCGTTACTCTGTTTAATCGTTCTCCCCGGCGTATTTTGGGAAATAGTCAGGATTAAATTCACTTTGTCATTTGGTAATATTCTTGGTGTCACTTCTAGGCCGAGGACGGCGCTTTTAAACTCAATGGCGGTTGCGCCGTTTAAGCCGCTTGCAACTTCATAAGGTAATTCGGTACCCTGTTTTATAGTGGCTATTCGATCGTTTAAGGTGAGTAATCTAGGGCTGGCAATAAACTCAAGCTGGTTTTCTAACTCTAGCGCTGAGAGCTCAAGAGAGAGCAGACGACCGCTTATTTTGGCTAGATTAAACCCCACCTCTGACGTGGCTGCTCCAGAGGGTAAATTCGTCGAAATATGGCTAAGTCCTATCTCTTTTGTGCCGTCAAGGCCCCACTTTACGCCTAACTCTTTCAACCCCTCTTGGCTCATGGTTACAATATGGGCGGTAATCTGTATTTGCTGTTGGGCCAGATCGAGGCTTTGCACAAAGCTTTTTATCTCGGGAAGTTTTTCATGCAAATCCTGAATTAAAACGCTATTTGTTCGCGGCTCTGCGCTTATTAGCGCCCGTGCCGACAGCACAGATCCTTTCTGCTTTTCTAAGAGGGCGATCAGTTGGTTAAGATCGTGGTGCTCAATGATAATCTTTAATAAAGCCAGCGGCTTTTGCTGTTCTAACAGCCTGCGATCTTCCATGAGTTTTTGCCTACGGGAGATTAGCTCAGACTGTGGGATAATCATCATAACGCCGTCTTTTATTTGCGCCTCGAGCTGAGATAAATTTAATATAATGTTCAGCGCCTGCTGCCATTCCACTTGTTCAAGGCGAATGGTTAAGCTCATATTGACCGAATCAGGGACGATTAGGTTAAGATTTTCATGATCCGCAAGCGCCTGTAGAATAACCCTCACCGGCGCATCCTGAAAGCGGATTGATATGGGCTGAGAACCATCTTCAGTCTGCGCTCGAACAACGTTAACCAAAAGGCAACAGGATAACGCAATGATTACTTTAAAAAAGCCATGACAGGTCGATTTTAATACTGTTTTTTGTGACTGTTTCTCAATGTAAGACGTAAGCGCCATAGTTGCTTCTCTCCGTTTATCTATTCTAAAAACCCCAATCTTATTGGCTCTCTTTGTGCAGCCATAAACGGTTGACAGTTTACTGGTAATGCCTCCGTCGATTGAAAATCAGTAAAGCCCATATTGATCGACATCACCATGAGCTTTAATTTAGGGAGTCTATCCCCCTCTTTTAGGGACAAAGGGCGTTGCTCACTGTCAAATACCCAACTGCGTAAGTGATTTTGATGGCCTAGGCTGCCTAATAATCGCCATTGTCTCAAGTCTTGTGCGAGTGGCCTTTGATCGCCCAGGCACTCTTCAATAACCGTGGGGGAAAAGGGGTCGTTTACAGCCTTCTCACTAGCTAAGCAGGCTAACGGAAAAATGAATAGCCAAGAGACAAACGGAGATACTTTATGCATAGAGTGCTCATCCATTTTTTTAGCCCTCAGGATAGTAAACGTTAATCAGCGCAGTAAGCGTTAACCGCTGCTGCTCTTTTTCAATATTGATTGATTCAAAAACAAACAGTTTTTTACCGTTGCTTAATAAGGCCAAAAGTCTGGTTATTTGGCGGTAGTTTCCACTGACTTTTAACGCCCACTGGCCTGTATTGGTGCTATCCCGCTGCGTTGGTGACGTAGCGGGATTTTTTAGCGAAATAATTTGGCAACCGGATTGTGTTAAATACAGATTAATCAGGGCTACAAATTCACTATTTTTATCTGTCTTAGCATAGGTTAACTCCTCACGCTCAATTAGCCTTTCGGTTATCATGCCAATAAGCGCTTCGGAATCGACTAAGCTTTGTTGGACTGACTGTGTATCACGAAGTTTTTGCTCAGTTAAAATACGGTATTCGTTCAGTTTAAGTGCCTCTTCCCAATGAGGATAATAGTAGAGGTAGCCAATGAAAACGGCAGGCGTTCCGGTTAGCGCGAACAGAACAGCTTGCCGCTTCCATAATGGGAGCAGGCTAAGCCTATCCAATAGCACGAGTAAATCCTGCTGGAGGCTTAATGCCATGCGGCCTCCAGACTAAATGCAAATAACGTTACCGGCGTTGAATAAAAAACAGCCTGCTTTTGTTCTACTTTAATTAGTCTCAGCTGCGCTAGGGAAGTTGATTTTCCGATTTGTTGAGTAAAGTCAATGATAGATCGATAATCAATTGCGCTACCGTTAACGATCATTGTTTGTTTGTGAACGCTTACTTTTTCTAGCCAGACGGGTGCAGGCAGGGAATCTATAGCAAAAAAGAGCAATTCAATTGTCTCCCTATTTTGCCGTTTTAACGCCTTTAATCGCTCAACTTCAGCAGTATATAAATTGAGTTTTTGTCGATTTTGTTCGGATTGCTTTGTCGCTGCGGTAAGGCTTATTTGATAGGCTTCGATTTCAGCAATGCGCGTGGCGTTTTGACTGTTTTTTACGTTAATTCTGCTCGAGAATACAGCTATCATCATAATATTTATCACACTATACAGTAATAATGCGCCGAGAGTTTGGCAAAGCAGCTGCCTCTGTCTCTGTTTACGCCAAGGCTGTAAATTGACTTGTAACATTGTCCCGATCTCTAAGTGCCAATCCGCAGGCAATCGTGAACGCTGACGCTGACGTTGGCATCGGTGGTTGCAATCGTTGCACTGCACTAAAGGGTGACCATAAATGAAACGCGGTAGTGATAGTAAGCGCTTCAATATCACCACTGAGGCTGGCGTTTTTAGTGAGCCTCTTCGATGCTTGGCTATAGCGAAGACAGACAATATCCTTACCGTTATTCAGACTGAAGTCGGGCAGAGTCAGATGCTCAAAATAGAAATCATCTTGCAGCGGTGAGACTAAGAGTAAGCCATTTTCGGTTTTATGTATCAGCAAATGGTCCTCTGGAACTTTTGCGTAGTGAGCAATCACTCTTAAAATACAGGGGGCAATATCAAAAACCTCAGCAACCAACCCTGCTTGCTTAAGGGCATTGTTCCACAAAGCGAGTTCAGTTTTTCGAGTCGCGGTGATCAGTAGCTGTGGCTGCTCACCTACGCAATGGCGTCGGTAATCTATTGCGAGCTCTTTTGCTGAAAGCGGGAACAGGCTATTTACGGCTGATTCAACATACCACTGTAACTCCATTGGGGATAGCGGTGACGTCGGCAGCTTAAGCGGCCGCTGAATAGTCAAGTGATCGGGTAGGGCCAGCCTTAGTGAGAAAAACTTAGGTAATAATTTGCGCCATTGACGCAACGGTAGGACTAGCGTTTCTTGATTAAACAGCCCCTGTTGATTGTAAACAGGCTGATCTAATTGAATCCGCCACCAGCCTCTTAAATGCCAGCCGTAACGTTTTTTCTGTAAGGCCACGGCAAAAAAGTGGTCATTATGAACATCTAAGCCAATATTCCATGTGGATAGAAGCATGTTGTATGTCACCTATTTATAGGAAATTAGTAATAATTTCGTAAAAGTTATCAAAAGAACATAGGAACAATTCACGGTTGCCTTTATAATGGAAGTAATAATACGCAGGGATTACGTTAAAACTACTCAACTTATACTGGTTATAGGAATTTTCAGGTGAAGTTCGTAAAATACTTATTTGTTTTTGCACTCTGTTGCATCTTTCTGGGAATTGCGGCGATATTTGGCATGTATAAATACATCGAGCCCCAGCTTCCTGACGTGACAACGATAAGAGACGTCCGCTTACAGACGCCTATGCTTGTCTACAGCGCCGATGGCAAACTGATGGCGCAATTCGGCGAAAAACGTCGAATTCCTCTAGAGCACGATCGTCTTCCTGACATGATGATTAAAGCCTTTCTCGCAACGGAAGATAGCCGTTTTTACCAACACTATGGTATTGATCCTAAAGGCGTTGCCCGTGCAGTTTTCGTTTATATTAAAAGCGGCGGGAAAAGAAAAGAGGGTGCGAGTACGATAACGCAGCAGCTCGCCAGAAACTATTTTTTAAGTTCGGAACGTACGGCTATTCGTAAAATTAAAGAGGCGTTTTTAGCATTAAAAATTGAAAAAGAGTTTAGTAAAAACGAGATTCTTGAGCTTTACGTCAACAAAATATCCCTCGGCCATCGGGCCTATGGCGTTGGCGCCGCCGCTTACGTCTATTTTGGCAAAGAGGTAAATCAATTAACGTTAAGCGAAATTGCGATTATTGCAGGCTTACCAAAGGCGCCATCGAGCTTTAACCCATTAAGCCATCCGAAGGCTGCCGAGGCCCGCAGAAATGTCGTTCTCTACAGGATGTTGGATCAAAAATACATTACTCAGCAGCAGTATGAGCAGGCAATCAATGAACCTATTGTCTCTAAATATCATGAGCCTGAAATTGATTTTGCCGCTCCCTATCTAACGGAAATGGTGCGTCAAGAGATGCTTCGCCAATTTGGTGAAGACGCCTACAATGACGGCTATAAAATTTACACTACGGTGACCGAAAAAAATCAGGTAGGCGCTACAGATGCGCTTCGCAACAATATTTTAGGCTATGATGAGCGTCACGGCTATCGCGGTGCGACGGAGGTCCTTTGGCAATCGACTGAGCCGGCATGGACAGCGGATAAAATAGCTAAAAAGCTGAAAGAGTACTCTGTACATGGGCCTTTGCAGGCCGGCGTCGTTATCGAAACGGTAGCAGATAAAGCAACGGTTGTAATTGCCGACGGCGTTAAGATTGAGCTGGCGTTTGAGCAGGCTAAATGGGGCCATCCTCGATATTCAGGCAGGACAAAATCACTGGCGACAAAATCGACTCAGATTGATGAAGTTATGCAGGTTGGGCAGTTAATTTGGGTGAGACCTGTCGAAAAAGGCTGGCGTTTAGCCCAAATACCGTTAGTTAATTCAGCGTTAGTGTCTATAAGCCCTAATGATGGTGCAATAATTGCATTAGTAGGCGGCTTTGACTTCAACTTAAGCAAATTTAATCGCGTTACTCAGTCTATTCGGCAGGCGGGTTCAAGTATTAAACCCTTTATCTATGCGGCCGCATTCGATAAAGGTATGACAATGGCAACAATTCTAAACGATTTGCCCATTACGCGCTGGAATTCAAATAACGGCGGAAATTGGCGCCCCAAAAATTCGCCAAATATTTATGAAGGGCCTTTGCGCCTACGCGTAGGTTTAGGTAAGTCTAAAAACGTAATGATGGTCCGCACTATGCGGGCTATTGGCGTTGACTATGCGGCAGACTATTTAGAGCGTTTTGGCTTTGTATCCCGCAGCATTGAACGTGCAGAATCCCTCGCCTTAGGCGCAGCGACCGTGACGCCACTGCAGCTAGCGCGTGGCTACTCGGTCTTTGCTAACGGTGGATACCTCATCGATCCCTATTTTATCAGTAAAATTGAGAACGGTGATGGCGAGGTCATTTTTGAAGCCAAGCCTAAGATTGCCTGTTTAGATGATTGTGATATTCCCGTAGTTTATGGCGATATTGAAAAATCCAAACTGCTGTTGGGGCAGAATACGGAAGATGCGGTAACGGGCGTGACTGGAGACATCAACGAAGGTAATGATGAAGATGAAGAGGAGCCGGAGGTTATGGGGGATGATGATTTAGTTCCTACTCCTCAGTTAGAGGTTATCGTACCCAGAGAAATGGCATTACCTCAGCTAAAGCCTAACGGTGATAGGGCCGACGACGTCCTTGAGGGAGAAGAGGATAAATACGCTCCGCACGTTATTAGTAAACATATTGCGTTTTTAATCGGCGACGGACTGAAGTCCAATATTTCTGGCGAACCAGGAGGCAAATGGTTGCCGACAGGTTGGAGAGCAAGATCGTTAAAGCGCAGTGACGTAGGCGGTAAAACGGGAACCACGAACAAAACAAAGGACGCCTGGTTTGCCGGATATGGTCCTGGTGTTGTCACGACGGTCTGGGTAGGATTTGACGATCATCGTAAAGGTTTGGGGTCCGGCGAAGCGGGTGCAAACACCGCTCAGCCAGCATGGGTCGATTTCATGCGCATAGCGTTGGAGGGCATTCCGGTAGAAAAGGCAAAAGTTCCGGAAGGCATTACCCGTGTTTCTATTGATATGTTGACCGGCGCGCTATCAAAAGGCGGTGCCGGCAGTAAAGCAGAGTATTTTATCAAAGGCACGGAGCCGACATCGGCATCAATCCAAGAAGTAGGCACGTCTTTGGTTGATAAAGACACTGGACAGGTGATAGAGCTATTTTAGCCTAACGTTATAAATGACTAAAAGCAAAATACCCGCGCTAGGCGGGTATTTTTATATTTTAGTTCAGTCTATACAAGAAGCTGATTAGTAAATATAAGTAAATCCCAAAAATAAAAAATTATGGAATATTTTAAAGGCATAAGTGCAAATTCAAATTGGGTAATTTCTACCCAATAAATAGAAAAATTTGAAGTAAAAATAGGAAAAAATTCCCTAAAGCCTATTTCCAATTCTTGGATAAATTCGGTGTTAAGTCAGGATTATTTGGTTCTGCGACTAGATCCGTTAATATCCACACATTACTTGAGGTGCAACTCGACTCTGAAACTCTATTTAAAGAAAAAGGTAGGGTTTTGGAGCAAGACCATTGGTTTTTTTGATTTAGGTGGAGGAGAGCAATCTATTTTCTTTTATTTTGGAAAAGATGATCCAGAAGTCTATCATTTTGATGTGTAACCAGTAGTGTGCGAGGATGAAGAGGCTGCTTCTCAGATAGAAATGATCAACAGTGCTTTCTCTGAATATATTAAAATGTGTTTAGCAGACAGCAAAAAAATATTTAAATACCAGTATAAATCTAAAATATTTTTATAAAAATGACACAATAAAGTCAAATAATAAAATGCAGTAATACGGTTATGAAGAAATTATAAAATCGTCCCAAAGCTTAAAAAAGAAGTAAGGAAAAAATTAGGAATAGAGTAATGAGAAAATAACGTATTGATTAAGTTCGATGAGGAAAATATTATACTATAATTTCTAACGCTTGATGCTTATGTTGATTTTAACTTGATAAATACGTTTATAAATAAATATTATGGAGCAAAAGGTTCAGTCCTCTTAAATGGCCCAGATAGGCTAATTGTGTATCTACTAATATAAAAATTGAGTTGTATCACGATCCATTCGTTAATCGTTAAACAAAAAATAAAGATGGCAAAGAAATAATAGAAAAATAGCAAGTGACATTGAGGGTCGTTTGCAGTAAATAATATCCGACTGGCTAAAAAAAATGACAAATAAACTTATGGCCGTTCTAATCAGGCGAACGTTGTGTTAGGTGCTCTCGCGCTAAAAAGAGCGCGCTTACGTTTCTAGCTTCTTTAAAATCTGGTTGGCTTAATAACGCCATTATATCTGCCTTTGGCCACTTAACTATAATAAGCGGTTCCGGTTCATCGCCTATGAGTTTTTGCGGGTAGAGCGCTTCGGCTAATACGATTGTAATTGAATTAGAAAAGTGAGAAGGCGCAGTGGTCAAGTGGGCTAAAACGGTAAACTTGTTGGCTCCATAACCGATCTCTTCCATGAGTTCGCGATTCGCTGCGGCAAGGATGTCTTCATCTGGTTCAACCGCGCCCTTAGGAAAACCAAGCTCATAATCTTCAATTGCAACGGCATACTCTTTCACTAAAATGAGGTCATTGTCTAAAATAGGAACAATCATCACGGCCTGCCGGGCGTTAGGCATCATTCGCTCATAAAGTCGTTGCTCACCGTTACTAAACTCAAGATCCACCTGCTCTATATCAAATAGTGCGGATTTAGCAACGCGCTTAACGTTAAGTATTTTAGGCTTTTGAAGAAGTTTACTTTGCATAGTTAATCCGAGCGTTAGGCATAATTTGTTCGCTACCTGCCCATACTCATGGTTTTTATGTTGACAGTATAGATACTATTAACAGTGTATCATCAAATTTTTTTGTAGGCAGTATTTTCCCTTTCGCCTATGTGAGCTACTTTTTAAAAGGCAATTTAGCTATATTCCGTTAGGCGAGGTTGTTCAGAACAGTTAAATCGGATGTATTTATTTACAGTACGCCAACTGACAAGAAAATTTCATTACGTGAGTACAATTTACTCATTTTGCCGTAATAAGTTTGTGAATACTTACTTATTTTGACTGCCTGTATTGACTTGAAATAGGCCTATTTGACCCTATATTAAATCAACGGCGGATTATTAATGCTCTATCCTATTTTGTCTTTTAAGGAACTGCGATGGCTAAAGTCACATCCGATGAGAATAGCGTGCGGCTAGATAAATGGCTATGGGCCGCGCGTTTTTATAAAACTCGGGCATTAGCCCGAGAGATGGTTGACGGCGGCAAAGTTCACTATAATGGACAGCGCAGTAAAGCAGGAAAGGTCGTTGAAATTGGCGCTGAGATTCGTTTGCGCCAGGGTAATGATGAAAAAACGGTGATTATTTTAAATATTCACGCGCAGCGCAGGAGCGCTACTGATGCACAAAATTTGTATCAGGAGACAGACGCAAGTATTGAAAAAAGAGATAGATTGAGTCAGGCGCGTAAGCTTAGCGCGTTGACTATGCCTCATCCCGATCGGCGCCCGGATAAAAAAGAGCGGCGTAATCTAATTCGCTTTAAGTACGCTAAAAGTGAATAACCACATAACTTATTGTAGAGAATATCATGATAAAACACGATCGATTATATCGCTATCTTTTTGAAAATCATTCAGTTCGTGGTGAGCTGGTTACGGTAAATAAGGCGTATAGTGAAATATTAAAAAATCATAACTATCCTCTGCCCGTTCAACAATTATTGGGTGAAATGTTGGTAGCCACTAGCTTATTGACCGCTACGCTAAAATTTGATGGTGAAATTAC